>JAXIVD010000182.1:175000-230401 GCA_036785275.1 Cancer borealis | reverse complement strand
GGTTGTAGGCGCTCATAGGGCCCAAGATGCCTCGCCGGTTGCGGTACTTCTGTTGCTTTGTCATCTGAAACAAAGATATTACCACATTGGGTAGGTAATGTATTCCCTTAGAGACGGAACATGGAGAAGGTAATCCATATCAGAGAGGTGATAGGAGGAGATGATGCCATCAGTAACTAGCGGTGCCATCCTCAGGAGTTATTGGAAGGTATCATGATCTTTGAATAGTGAACAACCACAGCCTGTACCTTCCTCATGAACAAGATGATACAGTCTTCAAGAGTCCTTAAAACTAACATATTTGAATAAGAAAATTAATCTCACTTATAATGAAGACAACCTACCTCTTCTTTGAGCTCTGTCAGCTGATCCACAAGGCCGTCCACCAGCTTCTGTGTTCGGTCCAGTTTTGTGTTTAGCAGCCTCACCTCGTTCATTTCTCCCTCTGTTTCCCCGATTCTTAATGACATCGCTCGCATCCTTGGGAACCAGTTGATATCTTTCTCCTGAAGTGAAAATGATGAAATGGAGACCAATATACACTGTATTGATTAATGAGTTTCATCAATACCTATTATAAGAAAAATATAACATTACATACAGGATGATATAACTTTTAATGTACACTTTTAATTAAAACTGAATGCATCCCTCTATAAGTAATTTCACTAATTATATTTGTTTGTATAAAAGTACTCTATAAATCTATTTTGCACGTGTTCATGAGAACTCTCTCAGATAGGGAACTACAACAGTACTCCAACATTCTTTGTCCTCCCTTCTCTCACTCTTAAGTATTAGTGTTATCCCCCTATTTCATAAAGATTATCCTCTTCTACTTACAACACCTATGCTTCTCTTACACAGTCTCCTTGTTATCACATTCCCTACAGGTGACCAAATGATCTCATGGTGCCAAATTTTACCACCTTCATCGCTTTACAATAATTTCTTTTCTCCTAACTAAAAGCATCAAATCTTCATTCACTTTCATTACACTCACCATCCATTCTGTTCATAACACATTTTTCAAATCACAAATGGCTACTGCTAAGATGTTAGGCTTCTGACTTTCAATCCATGTACAACTATCACTTGTATGTCAGTGTTGGAGATATTATGATATCTCTCAATGCTCATTTTTCCTCCTTTGTCATACATTCTAATGATCCTATCACTATTCTGTTCTTCAAAAGTTATTTCCTTCATTTCTTGCCTTTCATTATCTTTTTATTTAACTGTCTTCCACCTTTCGTGGTATCGTGTAGACTATTTTTAGTCTGTTGTAACGATGATGTACACTGACACCCTCCACACATCAATAAACAAGAGGCAAGATTGCTGGCCGCCTACTCTTGCCTGGCTGCAAGATCACAATTTTTTGCCTTACGTCCAGTACCAATTCTTAGCTAAGTATACAGAGGCTACAGTATGACTATGACCTTGGACAGAAGACTGATTGGTGTTGACTGACCTTGACTAGCATGTCCACATAACTCTCTGGTCCAGTGAACTCCGTGTGATCCTTGACGTTGACCTGCACATAAAAATAGAGATAGTGCCACATGTTGTGTTCCTCTTTAATGTGCTGCTCGAAGTTGACATCTTTGTTATCAAAGCTTGCTCTTGTCAGTCCTGTGGGATGAGATAACCAATTAAGTTTTGTAGAAAGAAATTGAAAATAAGATTTCAAAGATTTATGGAATAAATAGCCTATACTTTCAAAACACTCTTATCAAAGGAATAGTACTATTTAGTAGTCAACAATGCCAAAAACTCAACAATGTTACTGTAAAAACTTCAATAAGCAAATAACATATGCAAAACCCACCACAAATAAAGCAGGAGTTTTTAAGAATTTCCTCAGAGTTTTGCTTCTCACTCCTGAGATCAGCAAAGGTGTCAATGATGACACCAAAGATGAGGTTCAGTACAATGATGATGACCACGAAGAAGAACAACAAGTCATAGACGACACGTGCAGCAAAAAGGTTTTCCTGTACAACAACAAGGAAAGAAATAATCAAGAAATAAGCAAGGTTACATTATACTTTAAGCAAGGTTACATTATACTTTAAGCAAGGTTACATTATATGTGATCAACACATGTGAAACACAATTCAGTTCATTTTGATGTATATGAGTTAGGGATGCCTAACAACCCATAATCTTGAATATATACATATGTATATTATATGTTTATTATGTATATTAGACTATCCATTGTCAACAATGAATTGCATAAACTTTTCCTAATATGCAATACAATTATAAAACCTTAAAATCCATTAAAAGATGCTTGGAACAATAACAAATAAATGGAGTTGTAAATAATGGTGTACATGTGATGAATGTGTGTGCTTGTGAGTGCCCGGCCAGTGTTGGGTCAGGCCTGAGGTCAGCTTAGTTCCGGTATACATTTGTGATGTTTTTAGTAACTTGAAGTGTTGGAATGCACAATTGACTGGTGTAAGGATGGTGATGGTCATAATATAAATGAGGGTTAATGAGCAAAGTACTGCTTAAATGTGAATTTGAAGGGTATCTTGATGATGATGATGATGAATATCTTTATAGTTGTGTGCAAATGATGTTTGACAAGACTCTTCCTTAACTAGTACTCACCTTGTTAGATGGTGGTCGCAGGATGTCCCCGATGCCTCCTCCACTACGCAAGCCATGGTTCAAGGTGGTCACAATGCACATGATGAGGGTGGAACAAGCCTCCTCTTTGGCGTCCTCCACCTCTGCCATCACTTCTTTTGTGATGCTTTCCACCACTGATGAGAGGAAAACGTAGTGATGGTAGCAGATCAACACTCAAATCCTAAAGGGTCAAGATGGCAACTATTATGGTGTATTACAGAATGACAAATATGCTTCATATTCTTTTTCCTTACCAATGCTGAGGGCAACAGGCTTCTCAGTGGAGCAGTCTGCTCCTATCTCACAAGCCTCCATCTCTGGTGGGCGTAATCCTTTGGACTCTCCATCAGACATACTCATGTGTACATAGCGTTCCACACGCTCATTTATATGGCGTTGTATAGTGTCTGTGGAAAGACAAGAATTTGGGGTAAGTTACTGTATTTAGTATCTACAAAATTAGTACCAAATTTAAGATGCTCTACCAAGAAAACTGAAAAGCTAAAATTACCAGTTAAGGGGAAAAAGAAAGCTTAAAAAACTTCTTTTCAGTGTATCTTACCCCAGTCAATGTCATTGTCTGACACATCAACAACAAAGTCATTCTTGAAGAACATGTAGCCGATAATGGAGAACAGATACACCAGAATGAGGGCGAGTGCTGCTGTCAGGACTATAGACCAACCATTCCGGGTCACTGAGCGTATCACATTCAACAGTGTCTCCTCACGATACACCACATCAAACAGCTGAAGGGAGATTAAAGGTGGTCAGGAAATTAAGAAAATAAAAAATAATAATAAGTCACAAAACAAACACTCTGATGTCTATTTCTACTATGTATGTATATCCTTCCTGCAAGCAGTAAAGAATCATAACCCAATCCTCTACACATATCAACTCAAACGGAAACCCCATCATTGTTAGGGCAGGAACTTACCAGAATGGAGTAGCAGAATGGATGCACTGACAATCCCAGAACACAGAACACCAGATACAACACATGGTACAGCAGCTCCCCATCAGTCACTTGCTGCTCTAACCGCTTGGCAAAGGTGCCTTTGTTGCCCATCAGACTCACCAGATGGATCCCTTTTAACAGCACCTGGACAGTGATGGGAGGAAGAAGGGGAGGTGTTAGAGTACATTACTTCCCTAAGGTAATGGTCACATAAAAGATGAGTACTATGTTGTAGTCCTCTCATCACTTGTAGTGTATATGTATGTCACAAATATCTTGTACATATATAGGTCTTGAAATTCTGCAAAGAGTGTCATTATGTAAGTCTCCAGTAACTCAGTGTTGCGAGTGTTACTTACATTTGCACTCCCCAGGAGCCAGAGGGTTGGCTCGGGTCCTACAGAGAAGATGAGCCGTGTAATAGTGACCAAGCCCAGGAGGTACATAAATAATTTCTGTTGGAAACTGACAACTATTGCCAGCATGATGAGGACTCCCACCCAAAGCAGACCATTGAGGTGACTGTTTAAAACTGAAACACAAGAAACATATCTAGAGAATAATAAAAAAAAAAAAAAAAAGTAACTTATGAACTGAAGGGAAAACTATTACCACATACTTAACACACGAGAGATTACATAAAACATCCAGATCACACAGATCCTAGAGGTCCAAATAGTGGTCTGTATTTGACTCAGAGTAAAAAATATCTTATAGAGAACGCTAAAGAAAAGTTTCATAAAACAAATATGCGCAGTCAAAAATAAACAGGAAGCCTTGTTGGAAGAGACAGTGGTGAAGATTGAATTCAAAGGAGCAATTTCTGTTAATAAAACCCAACATTCTGTATTTAGCTCGCATCATAAGTACTACTGGACTGTTGAGGTCATAAATTGCTGTTTTACATCTGTACCTATTCTCTATTAGGTGAACGGAGGCTACAGCATAAAAAGAGACCTTCCCATATTGTCTGTTAATAGATTCAAACCCAGTTTAAGTAAAAAGCAAAACTCAAAGCATTTCTTGGTATTTGATCCTGTATAAAGGATCTAATAGCCTGTACAAGATGTTCTTCTATTCTGTATAATAAAGTTGTTTTGAGTATTGGTTATTGAAGACTCACTTGGCAGCTGGCTGGTGTAGGGGTAGAAGAAGGCGACGATCAGGTTGTTCATGAGGGCAAGCAAGAAGAGGAGGCGGCTCCATATGGACATGTAATTACTGATGGTAGAGAGCACTGCCTGGCCTGGGGATAATATGCAACATGTTCTTACTAATGTTATCTTAAATGCATCAAAAACTTGACTCATTACAGATTATTATGGAAACATGAAGTGATGAGATGTGAAAGACTGGATAAATGGATCAAAGAATGGGCACGTGAAAATACTGCATGTTTGAAGATGTATCTAGAAATGTTATATTGTGGCAAATGCTTAAGAGAAAATATGGTAAAAGCACAAACTGAGTATATTTATGATGCTCAATAGCTAACATTTTATTCCAAATGTGTATTCATATAGTTCAATATGAGGATCAGTGAATGAGTATTTCCTTACTTCTTTGTTCTCTTTGTGATATTTTAGTCACTGTCATTCTTCCCATTGAACACATTTGCAACGTTTTTTCCCATTACAAGTTTTCTACACTCTTTTAATTTCTTCCCATCATGAATCCAGTTTATTTCACTGTTATAGCATCCTCTGATGTATCCCAATAAACACTTTGCTTCACTAATCTGCTTTCAATGGTAGCATTTAATTTTTTGCAAACCTCCACAACTTACTTTTGAGTTTCTTCTGCCACTGCATTTCTGTAAACATATCCGGACACTTGTCAAAGAAATCAGTGACCTTTGTCCCCTGTTCATCCCTCTCGGCAGTGTTGTAGACTCGCTGTTTGGTTTCTCGTGTCAGGTAATTACAGATTTCAGGGATTGGGAACACGATCTGCTCCATAGTGCGGTCATGGCGCACAATCTGTATCGAGATAATGAACAGCTTTTAGTTAAATATTTCAAAATTTTTGTTCTCTTTGTTGGAATGTAACAAGAATGTGAGCAAAATTAAGGTGATAATTTAAGAAGAAAAGTGTGAAATAAGTGATTTTGCAGATCAATATGGAATGGAAAGTGAGAATCTGATACAGTGTGTGATCAGGTTTAAATTATTCTTATTCAAGTTTAACCTTCATAATAATTCAAGATGATTTTGTAAGGATTATGACACTTCCTTTCAAACAGGATCACCAAAAATAATGGAAGTGTTGAGTACATTATAGTATCATTACCTCAATTTGTGCCGTGTTGTATCTGTAATGAGTGAGTGCTATGCTCAGTTTTTCATTGCTGCTCTTGATGAGTTGTTCCTCCAATCCCTTGTGATGTTTGGCCAACTGATGACACAAGATGTAGATGTTGTGTCCCACCTGACAAGACACACACAAGATGGTGAAAATGTAGATTAATGTTTTGGACAAACCACACAATCCAAGTCTGGCAATAAGATCCAAGTTTATTTAAACTAAACCTATGTGAGAATTCACTGCCTTGTGGAAGAATGTTAGTTATATTAGGAAGGACTTACCTCTTTTGGAGAGACACCATCATCACTGTCTGATGCTCCCTCTTCAAAAAATTCATCATCATCCACACTTTCCTGATGGTAAAGGTTGCTCACCATATCCAGCTGCAAGAAAAATATGATTCAAACTTTCTTACTTACAAATAGACAAAAATGCTCTAAACTCTCAGCTATGCCAATATAAAAGCCTCAGCCTAAGCCTCTCAAAAATTGTGACAAAAACACAAAACATAACCTTTGGAAGGCTGTAATTTATCCCAGTGACACTTAAGATATATGTTGGAATAGGGATTTGCCACAAGTGCCAGAATATGCAAACACTTTATCATATGTCTGAGAGCTGGATCAAGTAATGTGAAAGGCTTGAAAGAAAAGGAGGAAAGTAGAGGAGAATTTTGGAAGAGGAAATTGGACATTATGAGGATACAGGAAACCCATATAAAAGGTTTTGGAATGATGAAATGCACGATGGGAAAACAAGAAAAAAATTGCAAAAAAGAATGTTTGAACGACACACACACACACACACACACCACACACACAAAAAAAAAAGCTTTCCTGGACTGAAAGAATGTGACAATGGCAAAGAACGTACAACAACTGAAGGAAAACCTGGACAAATATGGATATGTAGACAGGACCATATGAGTGTAGCTCAGGCCTTGTCTACACACACACACACACACACACACACACACACACACACACACACACACACACACACACACAGCAAACTCACCAGCTGGTCTATATGCATGTTTTGAAGGATCCTCTCTGCATTCTCTGAGTCTGCGCTGGATTCCATAATGGCCAACAACAGTTTAGAAGCATTATTTTTCAGCTCCAGTACCAAGTCCATCCGGGTTTTGGCCAAGGGATTGATGTCACTCAGGATGAGAGCAATGATGATGTGCAGACCATTGCTCTCATGCGTGGCTGGAGGGAAGAACAGGTCCAGCAAAGTGTAAAGGAGGGTGGAAGGAAGAAAAGCATCCTGTGCACTGTAATTCCTGATGAACTCCAAAGAAAAGAGGGTAACCATTATATAAAGGAGATATCATCTAATTATGAGAATACCAAAAAATGTATTCAGAGGAAGAGCTAAGAAAGTTTGCTTCTTGAAAGGGACAACATGACTGATGTATGTATGAAAGATCAATACACTTCTATATAATTCATGCTTAATATTGCTTGGTACGGGATTATGCCAAGGGGTTGTGATGCAATGGAACTGATACCTGATGACAGAAAGAATGTGACCAAACAGACATGAGCTTACCAATACAGTTCTGGTTCTCATGACAAGGTCCTTGGCAGTACTCTGTGAGAGTCTCAAGGGTTTGGTTGATGAGAGACACATTGTGTTCATTGATGTAGAGTCCTAAGAGGCCCAACCCTCCTGTAGTGGAACCACAGATACAGTCCAGGAATAAAAGGGTCTTGCTCACTAGGTTGTTCTTAGTTTTGGTCTTCTGGCTCCTCAAGAAGTTCTGCATTAGAACATTCATTATAATTAACTTAAATGCTTCAATAACATTTCAAATAACTGTAGACTCTGAAATGTCAAACACTATATATGTATAATAAACCATACAAATAATCCAGACATACGCATCTACATCCATTTTGCAAAAAAATATGGACTGTGGATTTGTTCTGTTTAGTGGAATGATGAAGCTACATTTACTGTAGTTTCTTACCATGTAAAGAACACACACTGCAAGAAACAGCACCTTTTTGGACCTAAGGTGCACTTGAGGCACAGTAAAGCACCTTGATTACCTTATAGTTTGAGGTTGTTTATCTTATCATGGTACAGGTGAACTTATGGTGTTGCCTAAATATATGACCATGAACCAGTAAAAATTAACATTACCTGAAGGTAAAGGTTATGGTTTTCACAAAGCAGTTGGAGAAAACGCAGAACCGGCTCCATCACAGCAATCTTTGGTGAGAGTTTTGGGTTGTCAACAGAAGACTCTTTACTTCCCCGTCCCCATGAACTATCTCCTTCCTCCATACTGTGGATGCCCAAACAGGAGTTGCTCTCATCACCTGTAAGGATCATTTACATCAATTCTTGGTAGAGTTAGTACTAAATGCATACCATCTTTCCTTACTTTTCTAATTCACGAATAGAAATAGATCCTTAGCCAATAACTAATCGTCTCAAGTAAAATAAGTTACTTCCTTCGCCAGAATTAAGGAACAAGGGGAAAAATGGTGAAAAATTTAGAGTCAAAGGGAGTGTGAGCAAAAATCTTTCACATGTTTACAATTGAATTTGATTGAAGGAGACATGGAGATAAAACCAAAGCCGAACTCAGATTCTGTATTCCACTTACAGGCAAATACTAATAAGTAAACACACACACACACACACACACACACACTTACGAGTGGTTGGCAGCCTGGCATGTACAAAGGGAGAGTGGCTTAATACATAACTTAATTGAAAGGATGAAGCTAAGGTGTGAAAAATTGACAACAAAAATCAATCAAAATGAAGATGAAGTTAAATTGCAGGTAGGAAATGTTTTTAAAAGAAATGAAAGATGAAGAAAATAATTGGAAAAAGGACCAAAAGGTAGAAATAATCAAGGCATATATCAGAAATGCAAGTGAAAAAAAAAAAAAAAAAAAAAAAAAAAAAAAAAAAAAAAAAAACCACACACACACACACACCTCCATAGGTGTACCAAAAAATACAATTTTCCATATAGATGCATTGGTATCTGGGACAACCTCGATGTAGAAGTGTTACATGCTAAGAATACACATGAATTGGAACACCAGGCTGGATAAAAGTAGACATGGAGATATGCCAGTACGAGCATAGGTCTTTTCTTGTATGTAACAACTAAGTGAATACAAATAGTTAAATCAACACATCCACACATACACTACCTGTGCTGCCAGTACGGATGTTGGAATAAGCTTGGGAGGTCATGTTTGCAGCCTCTGACAGTTCTTCACGGATCTGGTCATTCATCACCAGACCATTGGGTTTGTGTCCTGGGAGGGAGACGAGGAAAAAAGAGGTGATGTTTTAGGAAGAGTTGAAATAGATACATGTGATATGGAATCTAATGTAAAGTAAAAGCCAAACTTCACTTTTAAACCAGACTTTATTTTCACACACAGTTAATGCTCTAATACATTTTCTTGAAGATGATCCCCAAGAACTAAGGATTAAAAAAAACGTAACAAGACATAAGATAAAAAGAGTAAGATAAGGAATCTAAATGCTATTGGTAGGGAGGAAATCACGGAGGAGGTGAAGAAGAGTATTGAGGGGATAACAGAAGGTATAGTTATGCTGCAGAGAAGAGGGAACAGACTAAGTAGGTTAAGCCCAGAGCAAACTGTAGCCAAGTTGATGGAGTGTCTGATAAGCGGGACAGAAGGGAAATTGATGCAAGGGAATGACTGCAAGGAACAAGAACTATGAGGTTGGGATGAATGTAAGATGTTGGAACGTGGAAAAAATAGAATACCTTAGCAAGGAAATGAATGACTAGAACATAGATGTAATTGTTGTGACAGAGATGCAAATGAGAGAGATAATAAAAGAAAGAGCCCTGCTATTAGGGAGACAGAGAGACAGGGGAATAATGTCAATTCATCTTGCATTGAAATGAAAAACTCACCTCGCTTTCTGTTAAACTTTTCTCCCTCCTTGAATCCATCTTTCTCATCACTGTTCTTAGCGCTGAGGTCCGAGGTGTTGACAGTGACAGTGTTTCTTATCTCCTGTTGTGCCTCCTCCATCTTATTGTCAAAAACCTGAAGGAAAATCCATATTCAATCAGTGATCTTTTCTACCATATTATTAGTTATTCTACCAATAAAAAAATATATTGGGTTTAAAAATTCTTGATATTCAGAACAAAATGTATTCAATGAAAGTTAAGATTCCACCTTCATTGTAAGTTTTCTGTTTTTGCTGCTACATAGTTTTCACATTTGGATGTTTTTTTTTCCTCCCAACAATTCATTACAATACAAACCTTAAAAAAGTTCTGGCACTTGTCACTGTTTTTGAGTTTACTATACAGCATGTCTTGGATATCTCTATTTCCACCTTCAAGTAGTGCAATACCCAATTCCACGGCCTCTACAAAGATGCGATGGTGGTTCTGGCTCTTCATGACCAGGTCCACCACCAACACTGCCGCTCCCTTCTTGGCCAAGTCACATTGTACCTCGGATAACGACTTGCCAGATCTTCGTTGCACCACATCTGTAGAAAACACCAGCTCAAGGTTAATGATCTTGCCTTCATAATAAGCATTACAAACACATAATTTTCATGAAAAAAAAAAAAAAATAAATAAAAAATAAAATAAAATAAAATAAAATAAAATAAATAAATAAATAAATAAATAAATAAATAAATCTAGTTATCTCATTCCTTTTCAGATTACACGTTTATGGCTCTTTTCCCCCTGAAGCTCTCCTTGTTTTCCTCACCTCCAGGACCAGCATTAGGAGGTATCTTGGCTCGTAGTTCTGCTGCTTCCTTCTTGGACCAAGGATACTGATCAAAGTACCTCGCCAGCAACAAGCTTCTCAGAGCATCTCCCTGGTAGGGCATGAATACGAAGCTTCGGTTAAATATCTAAAAATGCTTCAAAAGCCTGCTTCATTACATACAAAACTATTATGTGATGTCAATATATTTGTAATCAAATAATAGTACAAAATTCATGTGACTGCAATGTTGAAGCAGTAGGTAAATAACAATATTATACCTTAAACACATTGATTTGTTTTTATGTTTATGTGAAGACATGGTTTTAAGACAGTAGATGATGATAAACACATAAGTATGTAAAAATGATAAGGGGAAACAATATATGTTGGCAACATTTAGATCACTCAAAATCAATTGACAAATAAAGGTTCTAATGCAAAGTTATGATTATGTTTTAGTGAGATTGCTTCTTTAATCAGGATTTGATTAAAGAAGTTCAAATGAAACCTGAAGTAGATTCAGGAAACTGATAGTGATGTAATAGGAACTCCACCAAAGAGAAATTAATTATCATCATAATTTTACATTAGAACATACCAAGTAAAACATGAAAAGTTATCTTGCATAATAGGATTTGGGATACTTGCAGAAATATATAAAAACACATTTAAAATGCATGAATAAACTAACCTGTAAGTCCAAAAGTGAAGATTATTTAATTGAATATTAATGTGTGTCATATATGAACCCTACAAAATTGGTAGTGATATTGTGTTGGTTCTCGCACACGTACACACTTGAGCATGTGTGTCTTAACATGTGTTGTGTTGCCGTACACACAAGGACAAGGTGACTCTGATATCAACAAAACACAATTACTACTCATCACTATTTACCACAACACTATTTTACAAATCCTTTTCACTGAATATTATGGCTATTTTTTTTTTCTTATTTAGGTGTCATTCTGATGTCAATTTTTGCTTAAAAAACCCATATTGTTATTGGTCAAAATTAATTTTTCTGATACACAAGTAGTCGTGTACATTCCCTCACACAAGGTTTAACTAAATACAGCATCCTGAAAAGTAGTGAACAACAAAAAAACACACAAATGCCACAAAATAAGAATATATACTAGCAAGGAATGAATATGTGAAGGTAAGAAGAGAGAAAGAGAAGAAATGTGAAAATGGATATACTAGTTAGTTGACAAGTGTAAGGAGGAACCGAAGCTGTTTTATATATTTATTAATGGAAAAATAAAGTATAAGGAAAGTATAGTTTGACTGAAGGAGAATAAGGGATTATTTTAGGACTTGAAGGAAATGAGTGAAGTAGTAAATAAGAATTTTCAGAAAGTGTTTACAACAGAATATGACTTTAAAAAGCCAAAAGAAGAAAGGAGAAAAAATGAGATATGGGAAATCTGGATATAGAGAAGAGATAAAAAATGGAATTGGAAGATAGGAAAGCAATAGGACCAGATGAGGCATCAGGATACATCTTGAAGGAATGTAGACAAGAAATGGCTCAGCCAATTTGATACAATAGTGTTTTCTCAAAACAGGAAAAGTCCTTAAAGAATGACAGAGCAGACATTATGTCTATTTACAAAAAAGGAAACAAAGAAGAACCACTTAATTATAGAACAGTGTCGTTTACCAGCATAGTCTGTAAAATGTGTGGAAAAGTTATCAAGAAATAATGGACGGATTACTTAGAAAGAGGAGTAATGACATATAGACAATTTTGATTCAGAATGGGTATGGTGGTCCCTTCGCAAGAAAGAGCATGTGTCAAAATTGTAATGATATATCATTAAAACATGTAATTGACAGCCCTGAAAACACATGATAAGTATATCATTTGACAACTTGCATTACATGAATAGAAAATAGAAAAATATAATAATAATAAACAAATAAAAAAATAAAATAAAAAAGAACTACTACAATAAAGAATATTTTGTAAAGAGATGGGCACCATTAGGATGGATAGGGTTACATCACTATTATAGCATTTACAAAGAAAATGTATATTGTTAAAGAATTATTAACTTTACTTCCTATGAATACATATAATTTTTTTTAAACTTGCAATGTTGAAATACCTTCCCTTGTTATGAATATTTTCTTTTTGTATTTGAACAAGTAACAAATGTTTCTAAATATGTTCTCCAGATCATCTATCTATATCTATCTATAAACCTGACTTATATCCTCATTAAGGGGCTAACCAAGACAAGGCATTTAGGGTTCAGGGAGACTGTACTCTACCTCCCCCTCTGCACCCTGTCTTTTTCTAGGAGAGAATACAGAGTAGGGTCTTCCCAGAGCCCTTACTCCATCCCTGTTGACTGAGCTACACGGAATATAGTGATAGTATTCTTGCAGTCACCACCACATACAAAATACACGACACTTTATCACTCCTCAGCTCATAATCCTTGTTTAAAGTATTAATAGTTTAGAAAAATTACAATGGTCACAATTTCAATGAGGGAAAGCAGAAAATGTGTGTATACATTAATGTTAATTAAAAACATTCATTCTGAGTCACTGTGATATCTAATAATGTTGCCGATGTAATGAAAATCAAATTCAAAACTGTCAATGAAAAGGGCAGAAGATAATCTTGCTTTAATTACTATTCTAATATACTGTTTTAACTCAAAACATTGCAATTTATGACTACTTAATGAAAAATAACATACATCTACGGTTCAAATCTATGGTATTTGCCCATCTCTCCAACATGTATAAAGATGCAAAAATATGGTCATGACAAGATAAACCTTATGAACTAACACCAATACTCAGGTTTTCCTCCCAACTTCAATGCTGGTCAAGTTTCCTTAAAGTTGGGGATTGATTGCTGAGTTAACACAAGAAAACACTTAGCTGGGATGACAAAGGACAAAGGAAGAGTATAACATAACCACTGCAGCTTCCACTCAGTTCTTTGTTAGTTAGTGTTCTCAAGATGAATGATGATGACGGTGCTATGTTCAATAGTTCAATAGGACATTTTTTTGGTCTGTAGTGGTTTAGTGGTAAGTGTCAATGGACAAAAGTGGGGCATGAAGTGGATAGCAAGGATAACAGAGACAAGGAACTGACACACATGTACCACACACCCACATTGTCACAACTCAGGATTGCTGTGTTCAGGTACAAACTTTTCTTAGTTCAGTGTTTATATAGTTTTTTTATGAGTATTAATAGCAAAGCATGACTCAAATGGGCACTTGCTTGAAATAATGTTAGAGGAAATGACACATGGTATTTGGAACTGAGATATTCTATTAAACAGTAAGATAAGAATATCTACCATTATCATTATCAGTAAATGTGTCTGTTATATGAAGTCATGGCTGGTATATGATGTGAGGTAATACAGTATTTCAAGAGCAAGCGGAATTCTTTTTTAACCTAATTTTGCTTGCCTTAAAAAAAAAACCTTAATACTTGAACTTGAAAAAATAGGAAAAAAATGGGAGTAGAATAATTCCAAATACAGTCTGTTCCCATCTGAGCAACAACTGATGCTCGCCAGTTTGACTTACTACACAACACTGGTCCAATATCAACATTATAATTCCAATGATTCAACAATCCACCTTTGTCCTGGAACATTGTCAAATTTCATCTAGGCCTATCATGAGTCTGCAATTTTATTAATTTAACTATTGTGCAGTGCTTTGTTGCAATTTTCAAAACCTAAATATGAATTATTGCCTATAATATTATATAATAAAGATTGTATACCTCTCCTGTGATCCTATTTATACGTTTTTCTGTGACAAGTTATCTGAAAACATTATTGGCAAGTTTTTTCTTATTTGGTTTTATGTGTAATACCATTCATTCCCATTGAATAATTCTCTCTTTCTCTTACTAATCATACCAAATGCCATTACTTTGCATTTTTTTGGCAATCAGATGGGTAACAAAAACAAAACAGAACACAGTTATGAAAGGTAATGAGAAAAAAAAAAAAAAAAAAAAAAAAAAAAAAAAAAAAAAAAATCACAGAGCAAGATCCTTTTCTTGTGTTTTGAAAAGTTGAACCACATGCAAAATTTCCAAACTTGTTCTTGAATACAACAACACATTTATAAATCATTTTAAAAAAACCGACAGAAGTATCAAAAGTCGGAAAAGTTTGCACCAACACATGCTATCCTGAGACGGTTCTTACCCTTTCCAGCTCCTCCTTCTCAAAACTGGAGTCCCCCTAAGAATGTTGTAAAAGTGGTCAGTGAAAGTGAGTCTGGGTGTGATATCTTTAGGTGCAGAAATATATCCTGACTGTGTTATATGCTGCATCATATAGATGTATACATAGGAGTGTGACAAAACAGTTAGTGCTATTGTTAAAAAAAATATACTGTGTTTAAACACTTAATAAATATTAATCTTGCAAGCTCTTCAGTAACTAAGCTGCAAATTATCAGAGTTATTATTGCCATTCTACCATGTTACTTTTGTTAACTACAGCCAGTTTCAAAGACAAAATTTTCTTCACACTGTGATGTACATAATTTATAATTCAAAAATTTTAATTCAATCATTGTTAAATCCAAAGTAACTGAATCACTGATTATTTCTCACCTTCATAAAGTCGGTACAAAATGTATTCATATAAAATACTCATCACACACACACATACATATATAGATGGATTGTGAGGGCTTGGGAATCAGTGAAATAGTGACAGTTCTGTAAGAAGCATATTGCCTACTTTATCATCTTGTGAAGATAGTATTACTAATATAGAGCATTTAAGATTAACATGCTTCAACCTTCAATTCTAATATTTCTGCCAACTAAGGCAAATCCATCTTCTCTTTATAATTCTTCTGAATAAGGAAGAGAAAACTTCACAGTAATCATGTCCACATTACTAAGTTCTTTTTAACAACTAGGTATTTCTTTAGGTTATATCATATTCTTAGTCCCCTTCTCAGATGTAGGTTCAATAGGAAAGCCTTAACAGACCTGAACTGACTTCTTCAATGTCAGCCAACTCTACACCTACTAGTACATAACATAGTAAAATCATTATGAAGTCAATATAATATCTGAAACGTAAGAGAGGAAGTACCTTTGAACTACAAATTTTATAGACACTGAATCACTCTGACATTGAAAATCTTCTAACTAGATATGGTATATACCTCATAATAGAAATAAAAGAAATATTGAATATAGAAAGAAACAAGTTTTCAGAATTCAGAAAGAAGGAATACTTGGGAAAAAGAAAATAAAGGGTGAGAAAATTAGTCTAAAAGGAAAGTGTAAATTAAAGGCTGAACTTTGCAGGTAGACAATTGGCTCACCTTCTCTCCATATTCTGAGTCTGTAATCATGTCCTTGAGGGTCTTGAGCACTTGAATGCACAGCTTCTCATCTTTCTCCTCCAAAAGCTTTTCACAATGCCGGATGAGCCTGAGAGCAAGGAGGATGAGACCATAGTAATGATGAAATGACATGTACAAAAAACAATATTGTCGTGGAAATGAATGTAGTTAACTAACAGAAAGACTCCACCTTTGCATGCTTGTGTCACTTTCGTTCACCTAATAACAGCTCATCAGCTGCATGATCTCCTTGCACAAACTTAAAATCTTGTAGTCCTTCTAGACCACTGCATTCACAGTCTTCTTAAGTCTAACTACATTCAAACCTCAATGCTTCAGAGTTGCCTAATACATCAACATGAATAGCATTCTAAAGTTACCTGGATATGAAGCCACCATTCTTGCACTTGATGCTGGCCTCACTGTCTGGCCGGAAGAGCCGGTGTGGCTGGTAAAGAATATCCACCAGTACTGATAACTCTGCAGCCACCAGCGGCCGCAACTCTGATTCCAGCACCGACACCACTGAGTTAAAGTCTTGCTCAATCACAAGATGATCCATCCTTCCTGAGAGCTGATATAAAGTTAAAAAAGATTAATGTCACCTTCACTGAGGTTGTTTTAAAGTGTTCTTGTATTAAACTCATGTTGTTATGTAACTAGAAAGCATGTCTGGTTTGTACTACCTGATGTTTAGATAAGTGTTCCTTGTATGGTTACATGTGTTTTCATTTAATTATGCGGCATTAACATCCATTTGGTTATTTATATGTTCCCTTCCAGCTATATATAAAAAAAGACATTCTGGAATTTGGGATACAAGTAATTCACATTAAATGAAAAAACGATGTTAAATCCTTTCATGAAACTATTATATGTAGTTATCTTTGCAGTAACAATGATGACTCCTCGCAGATACTGACTAACTATTAAATTCTATAATGTGTATGAATTGTTAAACTATTTATTTAATTACTTGTTCAAAGTCTTTAAAATATGACATATCTACGGAATAACTGCAGATAAATTAATTCATCTGTCAACTGGCAAGGAGTGAATAAACTAAAATAGATGAATTTGGTATAATAATGTTCTGTTAATATGGCATGTGGATTGTGTGAACCTATTATTGGAAAAAAAAGTCTATTAATATGTTCCTACATAATATATCTATATGCATTCACCTTATATCTACTGAATTATATACTTTATGATATACATAATACTTTAGCTTAACCTTTTCTTCAGGTGTATGTGAGGAGTTATCAAATCCTGTTCTACTTGGTGTAGCAAATACAATGTAGTGATTTTGCATGATTAAAAGCTATGCAAAAAAGGGTTGAGGTCATTAATACTCAATCTTGGGTGAATAGAGGAAAATCTCCCAGCAAAGATACATATAGAAAAAAAAGTAATTATAAAGATATGTGCAATAAAACAAGCAGTATCATTACAGTGAGACACAAACACCCGAGCAACCACGAGGTTCTTGTGTGAGCCCGTCTGTGTTGCTGTTCATCACACAGTAACACAAGGCCAGGACAGTACAACACTAATGAATGTGCAGAGACACTTTCATATAGAGGGAATACATAAGGTGTTAACAACATGACGGATTAGAAAAAAAAGATAAAAAAAACACTTCGGACATTATTAAGTTAATTTCATAAGCATTTAATGGATGAAAATTAGAGGTAGCAGGTATAACAGGATGTAACAAACAAAAAGGAGACAAAACGGTATTTAAGATATGAGTAAGAAAGTGAGTTAATTAATAAAACCATGCTACTGTAGAAGAGCACCCAAAAATCTATGTACAATCTTTTTTTTCATCTGATACAGCAAGGAGAGAAGGTCATGAAGGTTGTGTTGGCTGCCATACAGGGGAGGATGTCTACACCCTCTCAGCAGGGGTCCACAGGGTGCGACGGCCAACACTCAGGCCACCGCGACACCTTTATGCCAGACATTCAAGTTACAATACATAGATAGTGCTGCTAACATTAGGAGCAAAGGAGTGGCGGGAGAAATGGTCAATCTTTTTTCATCTACGTATATCTGTGCCTTTCGCCAAATTTTAGTAGTTCTATTTTTTTTAAAGCATTTTCCTACCTTCTACATGAAAGTGGAGTATTTCGTGAAAAATTAAATATCTATCCCCTTATGAGTCTTTACTATTTCTAAGGTACAAGCAATTAATAAGTTTGCATCAATATTATTAGATTTGAAACATAAACATGAGCACATACTGTAATTATCATCCATAACTCAGGACATAAAAAGCTCAATTTTCCCAGCAACTCCACTTTCACAGAGTATATATATATATTTTTTTTTTAGACGAGGTTAAGGTACCAAGCAGTTTATATAAAGGAAAACGACAAGCTGCTGCAAGAGATTGAGAAAGAGAAAAAAAATAAAGTCTGCAACCCATGTTTTGCATCTGTCCAATTAGCAACATTTTATCCCCACTAATACCCACAAAATAAAAATTTGACAAGCAATAAAAAGGAGAATTATTATGGTGACCGAAATTTTGCATACAACTATATAATGATGAATTGAGTAATAACGTTAAGAGCTGTGACAACATGATCCACAGGACTGGTTGCTCTGTTAGGTGACATAAGATGCTTTGCTATTTGGTTACGAAGGATGACGGGATTGAAAGATTACGCTTTAATAAAAGGTATTAGAGAGAGAGAGAGTAAGAGAGAAAGAGAGGAGGGAGAGAGAAAAAAAAAAAAGAGAGAAAAAAAGGGACTGATTTAGAGATAGACTGACACTGACAGAAACATCGACAGACAATAAATTGAGAAATTCAATTCTAAATATATACTATGGAGAGAGAGAGAGAGAGAGAGAGAGAGAGAGAGAGAGAGAGAGAGAGAGAGAGAGAGAGAGAGAGAGAGAGAGAGAGAGAGAGCGAGAGCGAGAGAGAGAGAGAGAGAGAGAGAGAGAGAGAGAGAGAGAGAGAGAGAGAGAGAGAGAGAGAGAGAGAGAGAGAGAGAGAGAGAGAGATACTATGATATTAATTATGCAAATAATCAGTAGATACAAACAGATAGATCTAAAATGAAATATGGACATGAGAATAACATGAAGGAATAAGGTCACAAAGAAAGATTACTAAAAGAGGGCAAGAAAGAAGCTGACAGATGCATATTCACACAGACTAATATACCTATGCATTCTAACACATAAATATGAACTACACAGTGTATTAAGATTCAGATGCAAATTAGTATATAGAGCTATACAGAAAGTCGTAAAGATCACTACACCGTTATACACATAAATGAAAATGTGGAAGAGACTAAAACAAATAGATACTACATTTTAACAAGACTAGATCAGCAAAAAGATAGATAACACTATAGCTTTACACACAGAGAAGAAAAGATACAGATAGATTATATATATAGACAGACAGATAGATAGATAGACTAACATCAAGGCAACAAAAGATAGGTCCACAGACACACAAATAACTATGTAAGAAAGATAGATATAGATAAATAAATAAAGATAGATAGATATAAATACAGAAAGGTAATTAGATTGATACAGATAAAGTCACTAGGGAATGGCAGGAAAGAGGTGAGTGAGGCCAGCCAAGAAGGTCACCTATAGACTCAAAGAAGCTCAAGGAGGAGGAGGAGGAGGAGGAGGAGGAGGAGGAGGAGGAGGAGGAGGAGGAGGAGGAGGAGGAGGAGGTGGAGGTGGAGGTGGAGGAGGAGGAGGAGGAGGAGGAGGAGGAGGAGGAGGAGGAGGAGGAGGAGGAGGAGGAGGAGGTGGAGGTGGAGGTGGAGGTGGAGGTGGAAGAGGAGGAGGAGGAGGAGCGTTGAATCTAGAAGACAAAATTTTAAGATGAGATAAGTATTGAGATGTACGGTGAAAACTGACTCACCTGGTCAAACTCGTCCTCGTACATATAGTCACTGACCGGCTATGGTAAGGACACCAAGAACTCTGTTACCTTGGGCTACCCTCCATATACCACAAAACTAGTCCCATAATTCATCTCTGATACTCACAAGTGTCAAGAAAGTTATTGGAAAAAAAATAGCAAACTTTCTTTGAAGCCTGAGACAGAATTTTTTATGCCTCCAAATTCTAAATAATTTTAGTTTCGATAAATAAGACATCTTGTTACATATGTAATGAATCAGACTACTGGTGAAGTGGAAGATAGAAATGTATGTGTAGATATTATATGGAAGAGAAAGGAGAGTAATGGGAACCAAAGACTGTGTTCATAGAGTGTCTCAGGGAGGGAGTCACTTCTCAGCGACTTCCCTTTAAAATATTTGCTAGAAACTACCATGGCAAAACCAAATAATTCAGAGATGACAATAAATAATTAAGATGAAAATATTAGAAGAGTCACATTTTTCAACAATATGTTCACCCAATTCTGTTTTGTACATAATTAAAGGACACACCATTTAGTGAGTTGTTTATAATTATCTATTCTTCATTCTTGACTCATCTAAGTAAGACCAACGAAACACCCCACAGTTGCCATCTTGGAATTTATGTATACGGTACATTGTCTCTGAGTTAATATTAGTGTTTCTTGCAGCAGGTTTCTCCCCTTCCTCCCGCACCCATAATTCCCCTGTTCCAGGTATTTTAGTAGCCATAATAGCTAAATAATGTCAAGATCTGACTCATTACACGCTGACAAAACTGCAAAGGTAAACATTCTAAAACTTTTTGATGTCACACAAAATAACTTCTACCAAGGGCTGACTGCCATGCACTTACACACTTGTCAACAGTTTTCTTTTCCCTCAGCAAGAAGTGTTTTTTCAGACATCTACTCAAATAAAAAATTTCCAGTGAGATGCTGGAAAATACATGATTGTACTCTGTAATTTTTTTTATTCACAAATTGTTTCAAAGGTATATAATCTTGGCTATCCTCTTTTAAGAATTATCACCCTTTGGGTGTGATAAATTGATCAAATCAAACCAAGCCAGGTATATAGATAGATAGAAAGAGCCACACGAGTGTAGCTCAGGCCCTGTATACATGGGAAGGGGATGAATGTGCACAACACAACAAATGTCCTTTTCTATAAGCTCATCAAAAGACATCAAAAAACATGATAGTGAACATGTTTTTAGGGGAGGGTTGGAGGAAAGAAGGTTGTCAAATACAACTCCTGAGAGTCTGGCAGGGACGTACTCTACATGATGTAAATAGATCACAAAAGGATGATCTTGTTAGGGATACATTGAAGCAGCAATGATCAGAAACATCATAAACTGATCATCCACGATGGTACAAGCTTATTAAGCTAGGTATATATATATATATATATATATATATATATATATATATATATATATATATATATATATATATATATATATATATATATATATACAGTGACTCAAAGATGAATGACACCTTTTGTTTGCCTCTAATTTTGCATAAAACTAGATTTGAAGAACACACAATATTGTAATCTGTAATATTGGAAGTTTGTATATTTGACTGCATATAAAAATTTTTCCTAGATAATTATGTATGTTTCACGTGGTATAAAAAAAAGTGGTCATTATGATTTCTCACACTCCTATTACTGAAGTAGGAGAGATAACGTCACCACCTTCCTGACATCACTTTTGGAGCTTAATTTTCTTTTCTGTTTTCATACTGTGCATCATTATTAGTTGTATGGATTTAATAATATAAGAAAAACCGAAATTTCTGATGGCAAAACAAAACAGGTGAGGTTTCCTGTGATTTACCTTATTATCCTATACCATGAAGAGGATACTTTAACTATGTGAAAAAAATAATAATAAATAAATAAATCTACCGCACTAAAAGACACTTCCCATCTACGAGTACTAAATTCTCAAAACACTTTACGTATACCATCACATCAACTTCATTTTTTCTTTACTTAACTTATATAAAAAACTACCACTAATGAACCACCATAACACTTCACTCTCTCTAACCTTCATCAATACTGTACATTCACTATTCTCCACTTACCGAGGTGGAGGAAGGGTCCCGGCGGGTGGCTCGTGTGCTCCACTTTGTGGCGGTGCGTGTCATGATGCTTGTGGTGCGCTGGGACATGCTTACCACCTGTGCCTCCAAGTCCACCGGGATGGAGATGTTGTGCTTACGAGCTGTTGGAAGGAAGGAAGAGTCGGTGAGGCATTAATAGTATGTAAAGAATGAAGAAAGAAAAAGAGGGAGAAAGAGAGAGTGAGCGAGTAATGAAGAAATATATGAAAAAAATATGTAAATAAAGACAGGAAGTAACAAAACAAATTAGAAATGTTAGAAGGCCAAAAGAGAGAGGCAAAGAGAAGACTTATACAGCAGGAGCCACATCAAGAGACAACAACAACATATAACCAAAAAAGGACTTCAAACAGTGAACAGAATAACTAAACAACAAATTTCTACACCACTTCTGCCTCCATCTTAATTTCTTTACTTTATGGCTTGACTTACCAACTTCTGTGAGTGTCCTGATGCAGTTTTCTACGTTGACTCTCTGGTGACCCATGACAGCCTGACTCACCCTGTACACCGCATGAAGCAGCTGGACAAACACCGGCTGTCTGGTCTAGAATTAAAGGGAATTAGCGGTGCTGGGTTATGGAAGAGAAAAAGATTACAACTCTGTCTTTTATGATGCTCTTCTATACCCCTTTATTGTGGATACTTGTGGTTTTAAGAGAGGTGTGTAAATTGGGATTATTGTCTACCTATTTAGTTTTTTTCATACAGTTTCTATTGTCTATTCTATACATTGTTTTGCTATTTCTTGCTTATTTCTATATTCAATTTAAACTCCAGTTCTATTTAACTAATTCTTTCTTTCAATCCCTGTTCATACTCTATATGTGTGACTGTTTACATTTTTGTTTCAGGTTTTAGTTTCAAGTGTCGACAAAATTTTCTAAAGTATACTTTGTTTATCATTTTTCCTTTACCTTGCATTTAAAATTACTATATTCTATAACTTTTATCGCTGCTAAATATATTCATCCACTACATTATATTTTTTTCCAATACAATTACAATAAGATTTCAGTCATCTTCAAGGTCGTCACATTATTCTCAACATATGATATACTTAATTTTTCATAAGATACTGGAAATAACCTGTCCTTACATCACTTAAAATACAATTCTCTTTACATATTAGCAAAATATGTACATAGACATAGACACGTAATCTGTTAAATTTCTTGAATAAAACCAGATCTTCATCGCATCTTCACCATGCTTTAGATATGCTACTATGTGACATCTCCTAAAAAGAAAGTGTTATTGAGTTATCAAGTATATGTCTTCTTCCAAGTGGTGCTAATTTGCTATACACATTTGGCATATGCATTTGTTGTGCACATAGCATTGTTAAAGATAGTTAAGTTTGCAGTTTGATAATTAATTAGCTTTTCTCTGGCTTCTATTTGTAAATTTTACATGCGGTCACACCACTTGCACTCAGTTGCTCTCTCTCGCACTCTCTCTCTTTGTTCGGACGGATAATTTTGATTTTATACTTATTACAATATCTTTTAGTTTAATCTCTAATCACTAATTCTTATATACCCATTTCGTTTTTTTTGTAGGGCAGATACATTTGTGTATTTTGTTTTTTTGTTTTAAATGGCTTCTTTTTAATTCCTTTCTCTGTTAATTTTAACTAATTCGATCATATATTTTAGGTTCTAGCTTTTCTTTCAATTTTCCATTTTTTATCGTTGTTAATGACTATAAACACCATTTTGACCATCTGTTGACCTGTGTCCCTTTGGAAACGAGAGCTGTGCTAGCTAGCTAACTGTACTATTAGGGAAGAATGGGGAAGAATACAATCGATCTGTACCTCTGATGCCTTCTCTCCCTCCATGCCACTGTTCTGGTCTCTGGTCAATGGCATGCCTATTATCTCTCTCACTCCTATACTCATTCACTCTGTATCTCCTGCATTCCCTCATCACACACACAACTTCTGATAACAAATGACAGAAGAACAAGGAATTATGAGAACAAATTGACAATACTAGATTCTTACATAGTCAAGAAATTTGTCATTCCAAGTACAAGTTTGTATTGACTATTGGAATGAGTTAGCTGTGGAGATGGTGTAAGCAAGGAACATTTATAATTTTAAGACTATGTTGGATACAAGTAGATATGGAGACAATAAAACCTGAGCTTGATTCAAAATAGGTAAGTATAGAGACACACAGATAATTAAGTACATACACCTCACTTTGCTTTTTGACAAGGGGATGATTGGGGATAATTAAGGATAATCTTATAAAATTATTTCATACGAGCAATCTAACATATCTAATTCACACATTTTATCCAATTGCACTATTTCAGAAGTTTCTATGTTATGTAAAACAGAAAAGTACAACTCGTGAGAACACAATATTATTACATTACCATCATAATCAAGTGACATTTTTCAATTCTACTCCACCAGTTTTTATAACTGTCCTGGCACAGTAATTTTTTGCTATAAAATTACTGAACACTACCATTCTTCTTTTATTCGTTATAGTATTACTTTCACTATTTCACTTGTCTAGTTCAACAGGTCAATGCCTTCAACTTTTCTGAAATTTCTAATATTTTTTTTCCACCTAAGAGAACACATATTGAAACCATTCAAAACTACAGCCACATAAGTATATATGCATAAAAGCACTAATATGAATGCAACTAAAAAGCAACAACACTCAAAAATAGATAAAATATTAATCATGATATATATCTATAAAAAGCTTTCTAGCACACACATAATAAAAAATTATTGTTGAAGCACCAAAAAGACATACAACAGCAGCTAGCTAAAAGAGTGAGAAAGAGAGGTAAATGTTTCCTTGTTGAGGAATTGGGAGACACAGCTGGTCAAAACTTAGCATATTTCAAAAAGCCAAATGCAAAACAATAAATAAACAAAAGGATAATTTTCACAATAAGGACTATGAAGCAAAATAACTGAGGACGTCTTCATTGTAAACACTAGTTTGAGCATAAAATAATATTCGAATGTGTTTGTGTATAATGCAGAATGTGTAGAAAGACTGGAAAATGTAGCACGTAGGCACGTATGCATGTGTGTGTGTGTGTGTGTGTGTGTGTGTGTGTGTGTGTGTGTGTGTGTGTGTGTGTGTGTGTGTGTGTGTGTGTGTGTGTGTGTGTGTGTGTGTGTGTGTGTGTGTGTGTGTGTGTGTGTGTGTGTGTGTGTGTGTGTGTGTGTGTGTGTGTGTGTGTGTGTGTGTGTGTGTGTGTGTGTGTGTGTGTGTGTGTGTGTGTGTGTGTGTGTGTGTGTGTGTGTGTGTGTGTGTGTGTGTGTGTGTGTGTGTGTGTGTGTGTGTGTGTGTGTGTGTGTGTGTGTGTGTGTGTGTGTGTGTGTGTGTGTGTGTGTGTGTGTGTGTGTGTGTGTGTGTGTGTGTGTGTGTGTGTGTGTGTGTGTGTGTGTGTGTGTGTGTGTGTGTGTGTGTGTGTGTGTGTGTGTGTGTGTGTGTGTGTGTGTGTGTGTGTGTGTGTGTGTGTGTGTGTGTGTGTGTGTGTGTGTGTGTGTGTGTGTGTGTGTGTGTGTGTGTGTGTGTGTGTGTGTGTGTGTGTGTGTGTGTGTGTGTGTGTGTGTGTGTGTGTGTGTGTGTGTGTGTGTGTGTGTGTGTGTGTGTGTGTGTGTGTGTGTGTGTGTGTGTGTGTGTGTGTGTGTGTGTGTGTGTGTGTGTGTGTGTGTGTGTGTGTGTGTGTGTGTGTGTGTGTGTGTGTGTGTGTGTGTGTGTGTGTGTGTGTGTGTGTGTGTGTGTGTGTGTGTGTGTGTGTGTGTGTGTGTGTGTGTGTGTGTGTGTGTGTGTGTGTGTGTGTGTGTGTGTGTGTGTGTGTGTGTGTGTGTGTGTGTGTGTGTGTGTGTGTGTGTGTGTGTGTGTGTGTGTGTGTGTGTGTGTGTGTGTGTGTGTGTGTGTGTGTGTGTGTGTGTGTGTGTGTGTGTGTGTGTGTGTGTGTGTGTGTGTGTGTGTGTGTGTGTGTGTGTGTGTGTGTGTGTGTGTGTGTGTGTGTGTGTGTGTGTGTGTGTGTGTGTGTGTGTGTGTGTGTGTGTGTGTGTGTGTGTGTGTGTGTGTGTGTGTGTGTGTGTGTGTGTGTGTGTGTGTGTGTGTGTGTGTGTGTGTGTGTGTGTGTGTGTGTGTGTGTGTGTGTGTGTGTGTGTGTGTGTGTGTGTGTGTGTGTGTGTGTGTGTGTGTGTGTGTGTGTGTGTGTGTGTGTGTGTGTGTGTGTGTGTGTGTGTGTGTGTGTGTGTGTGTGTGTGTGTGTGTGTGTGTGTGTGTGTGTGTGTGTGTGTGTGTGTGTGTGTGTGTGTGTGTGTGTGTGTGTGTGTGTGTGTGT
Source organism: Cancer borealis (assembly GCA_036785275.1). Lineage (NCBI taxonomy): Eukaryota > Metazoa > Arthropoda > Malacostraca > Decapoda > Cancridae > Cancer > Cancer borealis. The sequence goes on along the minus strand of JAXIVD010000182.1, from coordinate 203,971 downwards.
GTGTGTGTGTGTGTGTGTGTGTGTGTGTGTGTGTGTGTGTGTGTGTGTGTGTGTGTGTGTGTGTGTGTGTGTGTGTGTGTGTGTGTGTGTGTGTGTGTGTGTGTGTGTGTGTGTGTGTGTGTGTGTGTGTGTGTGTGTGTGTGTGTGTGTGTGTGTGTGTGTGTGTGTGTGTGTGTGTGTGTGTGTGTGTGTGTGTGTGTGTGTGTGTGTGTGTGTGTGTGTGTGTGTGTGTGTGTGTGTGTGTGTGTGTGTGTGTGTGTGTGTGTGTGTGTGTGTGTGTGTGTGTGTGTGTGTGTGTGTGTGTGTGTGTGTGTGTGTGTGTGTGTGTGTGTGTGTGTGTGTGTGTGTGTGTGTGTGTGTGTGTGTGTGTGTGTGTGTGTGTGTGTGTGTGTGTGTGTGTGTGTGTGTGTGTGTGTGTGTGTGTGTGTGTGTGTGTGTGTGTGTGTGTGTGTGTGTGTGTGTGTGTGTGTGTGTGTGTGTGTGTGTGTGTGTGTGTGTGTGTGTGTGTGTGTGTGTGTGTGTGTGTGTGTGTGTGTGTGTGTGTGTGTGTGTGTGTGTGTGTGTGTGTGTGTGTGTGTGTGTGTGTGTGTGTGTGTGTGTGTGTGTGTGTGTGTGTGTGTGTGTGTGTGTGTGTGTGTGTGTGTGTGTGTGTGTGTGTGTGTGTGTGTGTGTGTGTGTGTGTGTGTGTGTGTGTGTGTGTGTGTGATCATTGAAGCATAATCAGAGGATATATCTCTTTTTTGTTTATTTTTTATACATGATAAAAAATATTCTATAAAAAATCAAATAAATAGAAGATTTGTGTCCAATTTGTGATAATTAAGGCCAGCTGTTCCCTCCCCATAGCATCAGACAGATAGGCAAGCCAAAGTTTGACCACATGGGCATGCATACTTCTGCACTGTACTGCTGAACATAAGGTTGTCCCCAGAAGTCGCGGGCCTCATCCAGGTATTTCTGTAAGCAGGTAAGAGTGCAAGCATGCAGTGAGATAATTCAACAATGTGACCACTTCTCTGTGAAGAGTTGGGAAAAAAAGTGGGGTCCACACGATGAGTTTTGAAGTATGACAGGAGGAAGGCCCAAAGGGTGCTTACCAAGATCAGCGAGTTATGGGATGCTTATACCTGTAACTGAGTGCCCTTATCACCCTCTATGTGGCATGGGATGATTTAGTGAGGTAAGTAAAGATAAAGGATGACACATTGGATAATTTTGTAACTTTGCTCTCTAGATGCTTTAGGCAAACTGTTAAAGCATTTCCTTTACTTTGTCTAAGGCTTGAATAAAGGTATTATCTTTTAAGGTAAGCCAAATAAAATTTACTTTATCAAGATTATACTCAAAATAAGATTTTAATACATTTAATCAAATATTAGTGTTACTGAAATTGGAAATTTTTGTTAAAGAATTACAACCATTAATATTTAGACCAATTATAAATTTAGCTAGATTATAGATATTTGTTCTTATTATAGAATGATCCCAGACAAAGAGGTGGTTGGGCACTCATCCCATCACCTGATGCTCACACCTGGACTAGAGGTATCAGTCAGTAGTGGATCAAAGTGTGTAAACACTCGGAACAAGAGTGCTTCTGACACAGAAAGAGACACTCTCAATGAGAGACTCCATGAAAGGAAGAGTGAACAATGTCAAAGAAAGACCTATGATAGGAAATGACAAGACAACCTCTTGAGAGCATAATCAAATCTACAAGTTATGATAAAACAATAACCAGAATTTCAGCCTGTGAAATATAATATCCTGTACATGGCAGTAAGTTATGTGATGATGCTGAGACTTCCTCTTAAACACAGCCTGATATCATGGAATAATCTCATATTATTATTGTACAACTTTTGAAAATATTATTTGGCTCTGACAAATTTAGTGATCCATTTTCCAGTATCAGTGATGCATGTTATCCAATCCATATTAAAGTCCAATTAAAGGTTATACTCTTTTAAGCCATAAAAAACATGCAAAAATGCAATCAAACTGATGGAGGATACATCATCATCACTTATCTAATTCAAATCAAAATACCCAATATAAGCTGGGAACAACATGCAGAATCTTTCCTTTTGCAATTTACTAATAATACAATCAATATTTTAATGACAATGAAGTGAGCCAATGAACTCTGTTATCATTAATTAATGATAATTCAATAACCATTATCCAAGATGCAGAAGATACTGAAAAATAAGTGAAAAGCATCATGAAAAGTATGAGACTCAAGCTCAATACTTTACTACTGATATAAAGTAGTAAAATTAAGAGTAAAAAGAAGTATACATAAAGCTATTATGATGACATAAAAAAACCATATAGCATAATGAAGATCTGCAAGATACTGCTGATTACAGTACTTGACTCCAATAGATAAACTTTACCTTCTTCAGATTTCTATAGTATGTGTATATATGAAATTTCAATATAATCATATATAATGAATCTTCAAAGAAACATTTAAATGATGAATAAAACCTTTACTTTGCTACAGAAAGAATAAGAAATTAAGTCTGAATAACTGTCAATGTTGTGCTGTCTATATCTTCATACTGAATTGGGTGGATATCTTCATACTGAATTGGGTGGAAGTGAGAGTAAAAATATATGTATAATTGATGAAATAATGTGATTTGTGATAACATACAATAACAATGCATATATATTATGACTGGTATCCTCAATTGCATTGCTACCATCATGAAAACAAAAATAATTGCTTCTTATCTAAAGAGATGTAAATACATAACTACTTATGCATTACATGAGGGTGTGACGTGTGACAACCTGTGAAGTGTATTCAATATAATTATACCAGGATGCCAAGTTACAAGTGTAGTGGAAGATGTTAAGAGTAACTCACCTGGATAGTCTGACTCTGGTCTGAGAAAGGGCTGTTGAAGAAGGTGGTGATGATGGTCATGAGGGAGTTGATCACATAACTCTCTAGAGCTCTGTGAAGGAAAAAATAAAACAAAATAAGTGAGCTGGCTTTGTTAGGGTCATTGAAAAATTCCAATAGTTAACTGTTAAGTTATCTAAATATAAAAATTACCAGCTTCAGCTGGAGGGATGGATGGGTGGGGAGGAGCCTTCCACTGTACTATGCTTTCTCTAATTCAAGTAGTTAGTGTAGAGTAGTTACATCAAACAACCTTCACAGGGACCCTAGGATCTAGGGTTATAACAAACCACTTTATCATCATCATTCTGGGACCAATTACAACATATATATTAACACCACATTATTTATTAGATGTGAGTAAGTGTTTGGAGGAGTCAGGAAGGTTTGCCAAAGTAACACTAGATACACAAACACAAGGTAACATTGGCTTACTTGTCAGAATGGCGTCGGTCTGGAGGAGCATTAGCAACCCGAGCCATGTCCACAAGGAAGGACTTCTCAAACAAGCTCCAGATGTGGTGGGAGTTGTATATTTCCTTCATTTCCACTTCAGTGTCGATGTAGCAGTGGTTGAGGAAATTGATGTAAGCCTCCTTCACCTATAACAGTATATAGAATATCAAATTTTCATTATCTTGTAGTTTCTTGAGTTATAACAAATAAATGAGATTTCTTCAAAATAAGCTTTAATGGGAAACCATGACATGTATTGACATGATTAACAGCTTACTAAATGTACTAATTACAACAGAAATATCCTGACAATTTTGAAAACTTTAGCAACATATTCAAAACATTCAAACTTTTCTGGATATTAATAATGCATTTAGAAGGCACTACTATGCTCCTTAGATCTGTTCACCTCCTAAGTAGTCAAAGTTACGGGTTTTATACAGAAAATACTCCCATGTTACGAAAAGCTACACACTTATGGACTTATTTGGAATTTAATATTTAATGCAAATCAGTAACTGAACAAATCGAAGACCCTTGTATATATTCTTTTTATATGACGAGACAAACCAATTCTAAGAGCATACCAAACCCTCATACCAACATGCTAGGTTTCCCCTGACTCCTGTAGGACACACTAGATCCCTCAACACAGGTGCAGGCAGGCAGTGGCATCAAAAAGTGTAAACAAGTGTATAAACAAAGCACAATTTTATAATGATTGAGTCATTCCCTATTTTCTCTTTCCTTTCAATCCAAAAACTTTGAAGTTCCTCATATATTACCATCAAAGAATTAATAAAAAAATTCATTCATGTGCATAAATAGCACATATTATGTGTCCTTAACATAAGAGAACACAACAGAATTAGCATTAAAAGAGTTGCACATTCCCATAAATATGCAAAATACAGTAATTCATGAAGGCCAAAGAGGCTGAAAGCGCACAACAGAATTTGCACAAGAAGAGAAACATGTCTCCATGAATATGCAAAATAAAGGAAATAATAATGATCCATGTAGACCAGGATGAGAAGGCATGTTGTCTTGCACACCCCTATACTCTAGCTCAGAGGCTCTCCACCAAGTGATGCCACGTGTAGGGATCCTTCACAATCAACTTGATCTTGCCACAAGCATTGTGTGACATCCTTTAGCCTTTGACAATTAATTTAGTTTCATACAACTTGATGATCAGAAATAAATTCTACAGGATGTAACTCTAGTTGGAATTCACAGACTGTGCAGGTAACAGGCCCTGATTCAGTATTATAGAGCAAATGGTGATTTACTGAGATCACTCCAGTGAAACTCATTAATTCTTCAAGGCACTGCTACTGAACACACTAATCCAACTATTCAGGTTGCTGCTTCTGTTCACATTATGTGTATGTAAGTAAAATGGGAGCACATGCTGTAGCTGTGCATAGCTGTAGGCACTTATCTCCCGTCACATCCTTTGAGCCTGTGGTGGACAGTAATCGATTACGCCGGAATACAGGGCCACTGTGACATTAGTTTCCACAGTTTACCTTCCCTGTTTGGGAGGACGAACAACTGGGTGAGCCCGGGATCGAACTCGGGCCAGCGCATTCGTAGTCAGACATGGTAACCACTGCACCACTGAGGCACATACAATCCTTGCATGTTTCCACCCATATTCTATTATACTCTTGTATATTTTCTTTTAACTCTTTCTGTACCTTTTCCACCTATCCTTCATTTAAACTTTCTTAGATACCTTCCCACACCTTAAATCAACTCCCATTTCTGTCCTTTTCTGCCTTTTGCCAAGCAGATTAATCTCACTCAGTACCAGTACATCCATTCTTCCTTTTATGCTCCACTCTACAATCATTCTCCTCTTCCTTAAGCCATTTGGGTTAACACTTACTACTCTTAACAAATCTTTTATCCTACCAATTGTAACTTTCATGCCTCTAGGAGTTCACATTGTGGGTTGTGGCTGAGTGGTGTTCCAGTATAATGTTATATTATCAATTTGTTAATGGCACTAAATATCAATTCATGTTTCCTGTCCTTAGTCTGCTTGCCCTACTGTCCTGTGCTACGTGTTCTCTCTCTGCCCCAAGACTTGAGTGGATGTTCTGTACATTGTGTAGACCTTTGTAAATTAACCTACACTATGATAGTTTGGTTTAAACACACTAACACAGGTTTGCATTTCCCAATAACACAAGGATGTGCTTTGCTTACGTATCACCAGTTTATAACTTTTATATCTTGGTTTTACTTCATCACTTGTGATACTCTCAAGGTAGTCTTACAATGATTAGTTGTGATATATATAAATATATATATATATATATATATATATATATATATATATATATATATATATATATATATATATTACCATTACACATCATAGTGGTCTGGTGGTGTAGTTGTTTGTGTGCTCAACTCACAAACACGGATTTTAATCCCTGAGGAGTTTTAGCTTTGGTTTACCTAGCAGGATTGAGTTGAACACATGTCACCATGCTGTCTGGAGCAGAAGGCTAGCAATCCTGCACACAGTTCAATGTATACGTCATCATTTATAAAAATTACAAACAGCTAAACCATGGTCTAGTATTGAAACAAAGACAACACCACATTTGAACGTAAAGAAGTTGGGTAAGTTTTCGAGCCTTACTTCGGGAAAATAATATCATCTTTGATATCTGGAAATATGATGAATGGCAACAACATCTTGTCAGCACATACCAAGTCGTGGCCTACCCAAAACTTTCTTAAAGTTGTTTTGTCACATGAATTGGCTGACCTGATACATGCACACAAATACAATGGTGGTGAAATAAACAAGCAAAGTACAATAACAACAACGATAACAACAAATAATGAATACATCACAACAAGCATAACAAGATAAAAGGTAGTTATTATGATTAGCAACACACAAATAGTCATTTTCAAGAAACTATAACACAAAAATCCACTATATTTTCCTTGATGTGCATTTGTTCCCTGGAAAACAGTATTTCTCTTTTATTTACCACAAAAAAATATATATAAATATATATACATGTATTAACTACAAGTGTGAGTATTCTTTTCATTTATAACAAAAAACAATTAATCAAATAAACATAACAGTTTTGAGTATACTGTATTTGAAAATCTGGATTAAGTATAGATCTGAAATTCAATACTTTTCTGAGTGGAAAAAAAAAAAATAAATAAAAAAATAAAAAAATAAAAACACTATTACCTGTACTGATCTCAACCACCCTGAGTCACTGTCTGATCTGCATGCATTTTTGCTTACTATCTCTCTAAGCATACAATAAGACTAATTTTTAGGCTGGACAATAAAAAACAAAAAAGTCCAAGCAAGCAGTTTGGCTAGAAAGCAGTGTTCGGTGAAACTAAGCTGCAATGTTTGTTTGTTTGAGTGGATTGGCTACAAGGATGTCTAGAGATACAAAGTGCAGCTTCATATCCTTCCCAAACAAGCTCAGAAGCAGTCTTGGCACAGCTTGGAGATGGATGATTATCAAGACTAAATAAACTAAGACGCCCAAATGACAACTTGACATCAAGCACCTGTATGGATCACAAAAACATGCCTTTATGTCTGTCATCCTCACCCCTTCCTGGATCACCATTCTCTCTGCTCCAATACTGCTTCAGTCACTTCCACCACCTCTTCCTCTTACTCTACCTCCCCCAACATTTAATTACAGCCGTCATATTGGTTTCCTATGTTCCACTGACTGTCTTGACATCTTAAAATGCAAACAGAATTATAAAATATAGTGTACAGTGGCTATTTTTCGATCTATTAATTATATCTATAAACACACCAGGCTGACATATCCCAAAAGTGGGTAGTTGAGACATGGTGCACACGCACACACACACACACACACACACACACACACACACACATACCATGTACACATACAAATGCACTCCTCTCACTTAGCCTCTGGACCCCTTCAAGAGAACAGATCGGTCTCCCTGATGCCAGTACGTGGTGGTCATCCAAGTAGTGGGACCAGAGATTACTTTCACTTCAGGGCATGACACCATAAGTTGGTTTACTCTGACATTTCAATCGATGATCCCCTCCCCCACCCATCAATGGTGCATCTTTACTTATGCATTCATCACTGCTTTGCCTTCACTTCTATCACGCACAAACATCCTTCCTTGCTTCACAGACTTTCTTGTTTAATTCAATTATTACTTTTTCCAGACCATCCATCCCATTTATAGCTATCCCCTTAACCTCACACCTTCCACATCTAGTCCCATTACCTTCTTAACTAACTGGTCCGCCTCCATTGTTTCCATATGTACAAACTACCTCAACACACACTGCTCTGCTCGACCTTCCAACTAGTTCTCCAACTCTTACCATTAACCCTTACAAGTGCATTTCATTACTTACTCTGACTCTCATTCACTTTCAATTTCCTCCTTCCACACACTCATCCAAACTCCTCCACCAGCTGACACAAATCCTCTGAATACACACCTAATGGAGTATCATCTGCAAACAGTAGCTGATTCAGATTCCACTCTATCATCAGCATTCACTAAGCACAACTACCACACCTACGGATCACCTACACAATGAAACCTAAGTCCTCACGGTCAAGAATCACCATCACATAAGAGGCAAACAAACACTATGCTGCTGGTATGTGTGTGTGTGTGCGTGTATATATACATATATATATATATATATATATATATATATATATATATATATATATATATATATATATATATATATATATATATACACATACACACACACACATATATATATATATATATATATATATATATATATATATATATATATATATATATATATATATATATATATATATATATATTCAATTTCATGTATACAGTCTTGGAAAATATATCAATTTTATCTATCACATACAGAAGTGCATCAAGTTTTGTGCCACCTTGATTAAAAAATCTGTTTCACAGCAATCCCCTAAAATATTCCATGATTATACTTTTGACACTCAATTGTTTTTCTGTCGTTTGTTCAATTTTGTTTATATGCATCTTTTCTCAGTTAGAGATAGGAAAATGTTTTTGGTGTTCCAGCCATGACTTAATGATAAAATGATAAATAGCCATGGACTGTTCCTGAGCTTCCCTGGATAGAATATGGTGTTGCCTTTACTTCAATGGGACAACTTTGTCACCAATCTGCATGCAAACATAATGCAGCTTCGTTCAAGCACAGCTGTGTGGGCGGCTTGGTTTCTGAACACAAAAATCTTATTGTCTTCATAACCAAGATATTCTTGAGTCTTGCCAACACTGCTTACGAGTTCCTTTGGCGAGGATATGATGCTACACTTAGTTTCAATAGACTGGGATCATTGCCGATGTACAATAAAAATAAAGCAATTTGGTTAAAAAAAGGTAACTCTGTAGCCATCCTAGGACACTCACTTGGACAGAAAAAAACATAGCTTGGATGAATATACACATGTATCATTGTGTATGAATAAACATATTTCAATAAAAGTTAGTTGAAATGTTTACTCGGTGTGAATGACAACAACTCTGTGTTCGGACTCTGTGCCAGGCTAATATATTTCTCTTGTGGCTGAATAGGTAAATATATTTATATACATAAGATTTATGTACACCATATTGGAATTATTAGTTAAAGAGTGTTTTAAAATACTGAAACTACTTGTAATTGGGATGTATTCATGTAAGATTGTATTTTTAGTTTGACTTGTTAACCATCAAAACAAACCACCAACTTTTCATCTCACTAGTTGAATGAGGATTTTTATGGATATTTTGAAATAAACATCACGTCTTGTAAAGTCTAAAATAGGTATTTTCCAATAGGATCCATGTCTCAACTTATGCAAATTTAAGTTTTGCCCACTTTGTTGTGAAATCAATTTAACTTAAAACTTGGTGCACCTTTGTATATTGCTTGTGAAACATGCCACGAAAACCTAAATAAATAAACAATTCAATCTAAAAAAACATACTAACTAAAAAATTAGTACTCAGACAAGATCTTGTTAGAAAAAGAGCGAAAATAATAATACAAAAACTGAATAAGGTCACAGCAATCATCCCAGCCATCACACAATGTTATTCAGTTAAGTCAATATATAAATGCTTACAACAACTGCTACAACACCATCATAGTACATCAATCTGATAGACTGGAAGCATCATGTGTTAGCTGGGGCAGCAATAGAAGTGAGGTAGATAGCAAATACTACAGGGCAGCAGCAAGGGAGTGTTACAGTACCTCGATGATACACTCGGGGTGTGTCACCACAGACACTATGTCGTCAAGGGTAATGAGACTGTGGCATTTTATCTCTGTGTACACGTTCTTGCCTTCCGTCAGCGTAGCCAGGAGGTTAACTAGCTCAATGTGGTACCTAGGGGAGGGATGAGGTGAGTGGGGAGGGGGAGAGAACCACTAATTTAACGGCTGAATGGAGTAGTCACCACTGGGGGTCTGGAGAAGCGCTGGCCTGCAGTTCTAAAAAGTGTAAGTTAGCGTGTTCATGTGTTAGAGTGGCCAACAGCCAACATAGAAATGAAAAAAAGATAGACACATACTCCCAACCTCACAGTTCAAGAAGCAGTAGTTCTATGCCCAGGTACATGTTATCAGTCAAGTTTACATCAAATCAACATATTTGTAACTTTTATGAGTATACATATGAATAAATAAGATTAATCAATTAACGAATTCATAAATAGATAAATAAATTATCTATTAAATGTTAGTATCTTGTTCCGACTATCCCCAACTAAGAGAAGGTCGACCTGATATATATATATATATATATATATATATATATATATATATATATATATATATATATATATATATATATATATATATATATATATATATGACAAATGCCTGACTGTGCAAAGAAATTTACAAATTTTGTGTCTTTCCCACTGACAACTTCAATCCAATTGGGAGTTCTTCAGAATCTTTTTAAGATGAATGAATTTGATATGTTTTTTGGTGCAAGTCCGACTATGAAGCTTGACTGATACGTGTGCTGCCCTAGAGCATCATGGCCCTACACTGCCATGGGCCAGCTGTTGGCCCCCTCACCCGTGTGGACCTGCCCGGACGTGCACAAGCTGTGAGGGGAGGATTACCTCAGGGATACAGTCCTTGTGCTCTACCATCGCCACAATGTCGTCCAGTGGTAAGAGACTGTGACATTTGATCTCAGTGGAGGCATTCTTGCCCTCAGTGCAGCAAGCCAACAGCTTCACCAATTCTATGTGGTACCTGGAAGGCAGCTCTAGAAGTTAAATGTAAGCAAACAACATAATACTGTCTCGGTGACAACAATCTATAATGTTACTGTATCTTACGTTTCCTTTTACCTAAATAATTAGATTATTCACTACAGTAGGATAAGTGCACCAAATTCCTTCTATTTCAATAATTTCATATTCAATATTTTATATTTTGGTTGACCTTCAATTAATAATCTCATTCTACATATACTGAATTACTCTTTTGTTTATATATTTAAAACTACCAACATCAGTAACTATATTTTCTGTAATTAGGAGAATGTTTTAAGAATTGAGAAACAAGATAAGAATTATACTACTGGCATTGGTTTAATCTAACTATAATCTATCTATCTATATGGCAAAAATTAAACCAAAATATTGAATATACTTTCTAGCAACATGCTTACTTAAGAAACCAAAACTATCAACAAAGGACAAGCTAATGAGTTTTTCAATTTCAAGTTGTAAGTCTCTGGAGCTGGTGGACCTGCAATCACATGATTGCAAGTACAACCACTCAAAATATTTGGCTAAGAGTAATGCATCACCAATTACCAGATGACTAACTGGCATTATAAACAACCAAGTCACTGCACAGTTAGTTTAGCAAGTATTAGTTTGAAGGTAGACTCGCTCATACATAATATAAGTTTGGAAGTATGATTCATAAGCCAAGATATTTATAATTAGGAAAGCATGAGTGATCACACCAAACATACACATATATAATTTTTCATCATGAATCAATTCCACCACTGCCATCACTGTAGAGCCTAGATTCCAAATCTGATAAAACAATTAGAGGGAAGAGCCATAAGCATTATTAAATTCTTAATTGTAAACTTCTGGAATAAAACACAAGGATGTGGGAGCAAACATTCAAAGCATTTGGCTAAAGATGATATTACCTGAAGGTGTTTGGCAAAATGATTTATGTAGAACAATCATTATACTAAAGTGTGTGTGTATTACATGGTAGCTGTCTTGGCTAGCCAACTTTAAAGGGGATATAAACCAGGTATATATATATATATATATATATATATATATATATATATATATATATATATATATATATATATATATATATATATATATATATATATGCACATATATAAACAGCAATTGTCCATGTATTACACTCAGCACCTCATGTTGAATAGCAAAATAAATCACCATAGAAATAAAAGAATAAATAAATAAATAACTTTCCCACCACTATAAGAAAAAAAGTATTGAGATGAAATTCATGATGAAACTGTGACTCCCTTCCCTTCTAAAGCATCACCAACACCAATAAAGCCGTAATCAAAGCCACATTTATTTACCTGAGCGGACTACTCTCATCAAAGTCCATCCTGTTGCGGTCAGCTTTCATCATCTCTACAAACGTGTTGAAGGATACACGTTCATTGTAGAACACCAACACGTCGTCCCCGGCACTCACTAGCTGTAGGATATAAAGTGAAGAACAATGATAACTGATAATACAAAATCCTTTCATTATAACATTACACTTATAACACCATTGTAGTAACAAGTCAATGGACTCCTTGAAACACGTATTTCAAGTTCTGCTAAATTAATGCAAGGAAAAGATGCTAAAAATTCTATACAAAAAAAATGTAATGAGGTTAGAATGCTATTGCTTCTTCAGCATTATAGCTTCTTGATGCAATTTTCTCTCTCTATCTCTCTCTCATGATTAGTTTTCTTAATTTCATAAATGGTTAAGTTATACCCTCCTCATAACCATGTGATTTACATAATCTACTTTATATTTCTTAACTCAACTCCAACTCTAATAATGCAACATTCATCCTTCTATCACCAACCTTCTTTGCACATTTCATGACCTTACTATTACTGCCATTCACTCTTTATTTTCACAATAATCCAAAATGTTTCTATACATTTCCTCCACTCACCTCTTGCATCACCAAGTCCTGACTTCGACGAAGGAACTGTCCCTCGGCTTTAACAATGGTTTGCAGAAACTTGAGGTACTGTACATGGCGGCCATGAGTCTCGATGCAATGTATGAAGTGTTGGATCACAAGTTCTGACACCTCTCCACATAGGTGTGAGTTGTCCTTGAACACGGCACAAATGGTCTTGGCTTCCAGCAGCTGTTTGGGAATATAATGCAACTATAACTTTAAAGCATTGCCTTGGGAAACTATATTCAGTAGTTACCGGGAAAAGGTAATAATATGCAAAAAATACTTACAACACAAGCTAACACTGATTTTGGAACATTTAAATTACAAATTTATGAATAAAATAATTTTGAATCATAACTATACAGTACTTAAAATAAATAAATAACAAGGATGTGTGAAGAGAAACTAAAGTTCTGAGTTTCACAATAAGTATTCAATGTAAAAAAGAAATAAAGAAAACTTACACCAGGATTGAGGAAAAGGTCGATGCTTTTATACAGAAGAGCTTGGTTGGGACGGTCACCCAGACAGAAATTCTGGAGAAACTGGTGCGCTAACTCAATCAGCTCATTCATGCGCTTATCTTCTTTGTGATCATAAGGAATCTGTTGGCAAAGGTGGGAAACAATAACAAAATTAATATAAATAAATAAAGTTAAAAAAAAAAAAGTGAAACCATATATATCATAGTAGACAGATTGAGACATGAATAATCAAAATTGACACATATTATGCAGTCAAATTCACAGGAGTTGGGAGTGAACTGTACCTGGAGGAGTTCAAGCACCACTGAGTGTATTCCCATGTTGCGGAGGAGGCGCTGCTCATTCCTCCTTGGTGTGAGGTTGCCGTGACTGGACTGGGTCACACACAGCTTGTTCATGCGCACCAAGATCTGAGAAACACACACACATAGAGAGGGGAATAATGGAAGTTCAGAGGTGTTCATTGTAAATTTAGTGTGATGATCCAATTTACCTTCCCATTTACTACACATATAAAATCATAATAATAATAATAATAACATATACTTTATTTTGACTTATGTGTAATGCAGAAAGAGAAACTTGTTTTGAATTGGGCTCTTAATTCTTTCTTAAGGAACATACTTTCAAATTCTTTATCAGCTGCCCTATACATTATCACCATCCTGGAAACACCTCTTTAATCTGCCTCAAGGAATGTGTTACCTGCTGGATGCGCCTGTAGTTGTCTGCTTGTTCAGGTTCCAGTGGAGGCCCAAGACCCAAGTCAATGGCAGACTCTTGCTTGTCTTGTGCTGACAGCTTGGGAGCGTGTTTTTTGGGCTTGCTGTCTCCTGAAGATGAATGATTTATTTGATTATATGTTTTAATATTGCAAGAAAATATAATGCAAAGGAGACGGATTTAAGTTATTGGATTGGAGAGGCAAAGAATAACTGAGGAAGTGAGATGAGAAGTCTGTATCTGTTAAACTGACGATAAGGAATGTTTAAAGGAACAATTTTGTATAAATGCAAAGTTTGCATGCTAAATACAAGCTACTAGAAGAGTGATAATGAAAATACAATCTTTGGAAACAACTATTGGTGTGAAATGGTTCCTAGAATGGAACACATTATCATGATCTTCATTCCATGTTTCCATGAGTCACCTTTATCAGGTAATAGCACGTAGCCAAACCATAGTCAAGATACGAGGAAGGATAACTGAATATGTATGTACAGATAAGTGAAAATAAAGGAACTGCTGGTCAAAGTGAAGAGAATAGTCCGGACAATTTGATTGAGACATCAGAGACTATAGAATCTATAGTCTCTGATGTCTGGTTACCTCTGAGATTACTCTCCACATCAACAAGCAATCTTCTGAATGCCTGAGTGTCTCTACAAGATGCTTTAAGATGTTTAAGCTTACCATCATCATCATCATCATCTTTGTTTTTTTTCTTTTTCTTCTTTGATGTGCCGCCAGTGGAGTCTTCATCTATACTACGTGATTTGTACACCCAGAGTTCAGACTTTTCAACGAGGTTCCTTAAGTCATCCAAGTCTCCCTTAATCTGCTTGTATGACTCAACATCACCATCCTGCACCAGAAGCTGAACCTGAAAGGGAAGAAAGAAAACACATTTAGTGAAGTAATATAGATGCTGAATATCTTCAAGGTTAGTATCATATCACATGTCACTTGGATCATATTTATTCTACCATCATATTACATGAGGTACATATAGTAAAACATTTTTTCTTTAAAGATTAACGGACTTACCCTAGATATTACATGAGCATCAAGTGGCATTCATATAATGACTTGCTATGCAATTATTTTTGCAATGAAAACATTGAGCTTAGGAGTACAGTATTATATGCATATAAAAGAATAATATTCAAGTGTTCTATTGCTGTGATACCAAATCAGGTGATGACTCACCTGTTTAAAGTTCTGCAGAACTTCCTGCCGTTGTGAGAAGTGGCGGAACAGAAGCTGGAGTGACCGGGACACGAGTGGAGGATATTCATGCATGGTCAGGTGAAGCAATACTCGAAGAAACTTCTTGCCACCCTCTCCATCCAGGTCTAAATTACAGTTCTCTTCCCTGACAAAAATATCAGTTTCATATTATAGAAGTGCCAAACCTTACTTTCACTTCAATATAATGGATAGAGGAAAAATGAAATTCTTCTCTTGGCTATGGAATAAGAGGAAAAAGGAAAATGTGAGAAATTAACTCTGATCAAGATGATGTAATGAAATCCTTAGTTAAATGGAAAACACATTACAGTATCACAAACATTCAAACTGAACCTTTATTTGAAACTCAAACAACACAAACAAAACTTGAATCAGAACTCATTGTACTGTACGTGAATTACATTTGTATTGCTTTATGTATTACAATTCCATGTCCATCACAATACACTAAGGTGATAAAAATTTGACTCACGTTTCATCAAAGATACTCTGTGACTGTGACCAAATGTTTTCCAAGTTTTTGTTCTTGAGTCCCTGAGTGATGCCTTCTCCAGTCAGACAACTTGGGTTCTCATCAGATTCCTTTTTGAATATAGAGAGGAGGCAGCTAATCCGATAATCTAGACGCACGTTAAGGATGAACTGTGGAAGGAGGAAAAAAGTGTTGTATTGAATCAAACAGATTTTATGTCCATGGGTAAGATATTTTAAGTTCAACATGCATTCAAGGTAAATCATATACAAGAGTTAAATATCACATAAAACTTCACTGGGTACTCTTAGCATATTTCTATATTTTTTTTTACTACATTTGTCTGAATCAAGTACGCCTTTAGTACGGGGTTATATATCCTTCAATTTTCCTATGATTAAAGTAGAATACTGGTTGCTCTCATACTTTCCAATATATATAATTATCAAGTATTGTTGCCTTTCATCTAACCCAACAGATATACTTATTACACATACTAAAACGGTGACACACAAAACATAATGAGCAAAATCTATGGTTAAATAAAACATCATTATCAGGCTATATGATGCCCCAACCTTCACCTTCTCCAGTCATCTCATCTATTAACCACTTGTCTCCCTCTAGTTCTGTGTCTGCTCTGCCCCCTTTTTTTTTTTTTATCATCCCTGGATTGCTATTTAGTTACTGTAGTTATTCATCTGTTATCTATTCAGCACATGTTAAATTTTTTTTTTGGATAAGCCAAGAATCATCATCAAAAGTCTAAGAGAAGAATTCAACACAAGAGCTAAGAGGGTATAACACTGATGCCATTTAGATAAAAGAAAGAGAAGAAAGAAACAGAGAAATGATTACATGCTTAACATAACAATATACATTTCATTCCCCTTTCAGTCTTACCTCTAATATCTCTATAATCTTGAGCTTTGTGTCCATGACTAGAGTATCCTCCTTCTCCGTTGTGGTGGATTTCTTCTTGGGGCTGGCGCGGTGTGACACCAAGCATCGCGTTGTCCCTAGAGCCAGGTTGGTTACTACTGCACCCATGTCTTCCAGGCTCTTGATCACCCCCCCTTTAGCTGTGAGGTGAGGGTGGGGGCGAAGGAGAAGGAGGAGGAGGAGGAGGAGGAGGAGGAAGGATGGACAAAAGACATAGATGGAAGAAAGACAACCACAAAAGGAATGAGGTAGATGGAGAAGTAAGAAGAATTCAAATTGGAGAACAACAACATAAACAAATATGAAATAACAGAAAAATTATAGATGTGAGAAAGAGTAATGAAAACGGATAATAGTCAATGAAATAAGTTAAAAGAATAAGGAAAAGTGGAAAATAAAATAGACATAGAAAATCAAAATACGAGGAAACAAAACAGTTCAGTTGAGTAGAAAGAAGTAATGTAAATAATGGTAAACAATGTAAATAGAATGAACATATTAGACAAGAGAAAAGTAAGTGACGCCACAATGATTAAAGGAAAAAAATACGAAAAAGGGGGAAGATATAAAATAATAATGATAAACATTATCAAACAAAGAAAAAAAAGATGGAAAGCATAAAAATAATGGAAGGGAAAAAACAAGAACAGTAGAAAAATCCAAATAAATGAAAATGGAAATAAAAGAAGAATATGATGAAGTAGGTAAAATAAAAGCAATACGATGGGAAGAGAGCAGGCAAAGGCAACAAAACATATTGCAATAATTGACAAAATTTGCCATACAAAAAAAGATGGAAGTCATGAATACAACGAAAGGGAATAAAATTGCAGATCATACAAAGAAACAAAAAAATTAAAGGGAACATAACAAGAAAACAAAGCATGTAAAAGAAAACATGCAATTGAAAGTCAACCCACATTATGAGCAATCATATTAATTGACCAAAAAATTGAAGGAGTAAGAATTGATCATATGAATACAAATAAAAACCAAAGTTAAAAGTGGAGCAATAATTAAAAGAAGCCATTGAATATAAGTGAACAGGTTAAAATGAAACAATAAACAAAAGATAAACCAAAATTAAGATATGAAAAAATAAAAAAAATCCAAAAATAGAAAAGACAAACCACAAAAAGGACCAAATGACAGAAGACATTAATGAAATAAATGAAGTATTAATTAGTAGAGATGAGAAGCAAGACAAGGACACAACACAAGGTGAACAGAAGGCCATGTCAAGAAGGGTTCAAGTGAGTAGGAAGAGGATCAAGGACATCCAAGAAGGGGGGGTGGGCAAGTATTCCAAATACCCATAATGGTTTCCAAATGATGTGTTCAATGGAATGGATTATATAATTGGCCAAACACATTTTTTTTTTTTGTATTTAACATCCAATCAAGGGTCAGCCCATTAAAATAGACATCAATAGTAGCAGCAGCAGAAGCAGTGGCAGCCATGGCATCAACAAAAGCAGTCACATGCAACCATACACCAAAGAGTTAAACAAACAAACAAATAAACACGCACACCATGTAACACGAAAAGAAAGACAACAAAGAGAGGAAAGAAGCCATGCAGTGTACAGCATAATGAAAGGAAGGAGAGAGAGAGAGAGAGAGAGAGAGAGAGAGGAGAGAGAGGAGAGAGAGGAGAGAGAGGAGAGAGGAGAGAGGAGAGAGGAGAGGAGAGAGGAGAGGAGAGAGAGAGGAGAGGAGAGAGGAGAGAGAGGAGAAAGGAGAAAGGAGAGAGAAGAGAGAAAGGAGAAAGGAGAGAAGAGAGAAGAGAGAAGAGAGAGAGAGAGAGAGAGAGAGAGAGAGAGAGAGAGAGAGAGAGAGAGAGAGAGAGAGAGAGAGAGAGAGAGAGAGAGAGAGAATAATAAGCAAACAGAAATAAGTTTTGACAGTAAGACGCAATCAGATCATAAAACAAAACAAAATAAGAAGAGGAACATGAGGTTCAGGGGATTGAGAGAGAGGAAAAAAAAGAAAAGGAAAATGTTAATAAAAAGCATACAAAAATAATATAAAATAACAAAAGATATGATTGAAATAATAAAATAAATTGGCTGGTGCTTCAGACTTGGAGATAAATTTGACCACCTCAAGCAGGAACAAGCATGGGCAGATACCTTGAGAAAAATGACATACATACAACAGACCTTTGTCTACAATACACCTGTGGGGAATATATCACACCTGCAGAAAACTAAGTGTAAAAAGCATGTCATATCAGGCCACCATCACACAGTAACGCCATTGTTATGTACACTAAAACCTTCTGATGGGATCATAAATTTAGACGAGAAAGAAACCTTCACTCCAATGTACACAGTTTCTATGGAAATACTGTAATTCACTTACATATTTAAAAGTTGCAAAATATCCATAAAATCTTGAATATGTTTAATAGTATACCAAGAATGTTTGATATGAATTATATTGAGTCATGAAATATGTTTGGTTGGTGTAAGTAGTTTGGTAGCCAGCTTATACAAAGTACAGTAGTCTTACATCACTCTGTTTTATCAACAAGTCAAATATCTATATTTTCTTTGTTATTAAATCTTTGTGAATAAAATTAGTTCCATGAATTTGGTTTTCTGCTAAGAGGTTAATGCACCTACGAAGACAGAGTTAGGTTGAGCTATAAAAGCCCAGGAAAAAGCACAATTAGTTTGGGAAACAGCAACAGGATTCTCAAAGCAAATTCATACCAAATGTGATTAGAATGTGTGGCAGCAGCATCAAGGATTGAGAGCATGGAAGAGAGACGGGATGAGAAAAATGTGCCAGATTTACAGGAAAGACATGACCAAGAGAGTAGTGTTCAGATGTTAACCACGTGGAATGCATGCCTCACATATAGCGAGGATCCAGTGTGCATATGTATACTAAACAAAGTCTAGATTGTAGGCTATAAGGTTATAATGTCATAAAATTAAAGTTAGTTATCCAAACACTACAGGTGATGTATCAAAGAGGTTTTAAAGTTGTAGTGAGAGTTATGGAAATGTTTAGGGAAGATTTGGCACATAATATGTTTTGTGATCCAATGTATCAGAGTGGGAGAGATGGTGGAGGAGGAATAAGACTACAATACATAATGTAAAAACAAAGTCAATGAACAAGAGCTGGAGATTCTTATGTTATGTTCATCCTTTTGACTGGTGTTCAAATGAAGATGTTTAAAAACATTCAAACAAAAACAGATATAGACAAAGAATAGCAAGAAATATGAGTGTAAAAATGCATGTTTAAAGATATTGCATGATAAATGTCCTTTGAAAAATATCTATAACATAATCTAAGACCACTGTACTATGCATATGACTACAAGGCAAATTTTGGTATTGAAATATTACAGAAAGGTTTTAATGTACTCAAAAAGAACATTTCAACCACTGAACTCAACTGAACCACTATCAGCTGGAAGCAAATGCTTTCTATAAAAGATTATTAACCAAATGATATGAGTAAATACAGAAATTATGTCATAATATGAACTGTTAGCAAAAGCTATCCATAAAAGAATATCAGCCAACTAATATGAAAAAAATACAACACATATAATGACGTAAATTCAACTAATAACAAAACAAAAATTCTGATGAGCCTAAACATAAAGGATTACTTTATAAAATAAGTTCCAGGCAAACTCTTAAACAGAAAGTACTGAATTTCACTTAAATAATCCTTCAATTTTGCCAGAAAGCAAAGAATGCTTACAATTTTAAGGCTTTCTGATTTGTTTTTATTCTTACAAATATATTCAATGAAATTATTCTTCGCAATGTAAAGTGAAACAAAATATCATCCAATGAAATTCTTCATATTCCTTTCCTCTTGAAAAAAAAAAAAGAAGAATTAATCTAAATCTGAAAACTTAAAATAAGTAAAATACTTCAGCAAACAACAATAACAGGAATCCAAAAATCTTATCCATATCTATAAAAACCTCCATATCAATCCTGACCTACAAATCACTACATTGCACAACTGACTCAAATAGCAAAGCAACAGAAGGCAGATGATGCAGAACTACAATTAGGCTACCTCAAGTGCTCCTTTACCTCCGTCTGCAGAGTCTAGCACCCCTTTCTTGCTTGGGGATTTCTTGGGGGAGGGCTTGGGGCTAGGGGACCTTGATCGTACAACAGGGGCTTCCATTCCTTTATCAATGACCCTCTTATCACTGTCTACTTTAGGTGCCTTGCCCACACTGGATAATGTGTCACTACTCCCTTTGGTGTTGATGGTGTTTGCACTCACACCATTATCAGACACTGTTACCTCAATATTCGGGGTTGACGGGGTATCGGATTCACTAGTTACGGCATTTTGTACTAAGGAATTATCAGAGGCTGAGGACATACTTATCTGGTCAGGCTTAACTTCTTCCTCCTTATTAGCATCTTCTAAGAGCAGCATGTGAGAAAATAAGATTGCAAGGATGTACACTAGCACACTAATTTACTGGAATTAGCATTAGTGATATATAGTCACTACTACGTATTAAGTTACAACTACAATCAACTTGTTACTGTAAAACCTTAAGTAACTGGTATTCAGCATCAGGTTTTTAGCATGCTGAGTACCTAAATCTGTCAGTCAGATCAGGATTACTTCTATAAATACATACTCAGCTGTAACCAATTGCTCCATTTTCACTTTAAGAATAGTGTACGTATAACTTTTCAACCAGGATCCTGTCAACCAATTTCAAATCTACTTCTTACACACACTATCTTCCAAATCACCTTCAATATTTTCAATCTCATATCTGACAGCAACTAATTCATGAAATAATCTTATGTGTATCTATTCACACACAAAATACATTTTTAAAGTGTCGCACCAGACGCGCAAGAACCACTTCTAGGGATTGTCAAGGCTGCATCATTAATCATTCACCACCCCCACCTTCACACTTCCTTCACCTGAACTCAAAGCCACTCTGACCAATTACACAAAAATCAAAACAAAGCTTACGTCTCATGGCAGCTTGAGGAAGGTGATTCGGAAAGTACTTGGACTCGGTGTCAAAGGAATAGTCCAGGATTGAAAGGAGGGTTTTGGTGAGACGCAGAAGGTCGCTGAAACTGTAGAAGCCAAAATATATGAGGTAACGAGCCAGCTTCACCACCTATAAAAAGAAAAGAGAAAAAATTTGAAGGTATTGCAAAAATTGGTAGAATATAACTAAAGTAAAATTCCATGAAAGGATGCGATGAAGATTTTTGATGAACTAATCAGGTGACAGCCATGACAGGTGAAAAATATATGTAAAGAGATGCTGGAGATTCAATATCCTGACAAAACAAACACATAGTAAGAGCACAATACCAATAAAACCAGAATAATCACGGAGAAAAAAATATATAACTGTTTATACACGGTCACACATCTGAGTTTCACTTTCCTCTTTTATGGATTTATTTTTTTGTAGCATTATCTTCAGAGGTAATGAGGGTCGATTCCCTACAAATATTTTTCTATTGTAATTGTTAGATATTGTATCATAAGATGGCATTGCATGATGACCGACACTTTCCTTCTGGAAGGCCGCTAGGCAAGACCTTGCAAAAACGTTTTGGGTCAATTTGGTACCCAACGGTAGATTTTTTCCAGCTGTATCATGGAGTTTCATAACAATAATTGTTGGCTTCCAGTGAATTATGCATTTTTTTTTTTACATTTTTTCAATTACAACAACAATACAACTAAACTCTTACCTCAAATGTCAGTTTGTTCTGCTCACAGTCTGAGAAACTCCACATCTTGTCCACCACATTGCACAAGTATTCTTCCACAAATGTGATCACGTCCTTAAAGGTAGTTTCTGCTGCCTCTGCACTATGCATTGCTGCATGCTTGTCATAGCTGCAACAAGTAGGTTATTGAAGAAACTTTGCATGCAAAATATCATTGTATCAAGAATAGTTTGTAACTACTCAATCTTGTCCCAAATCATAAAGAATAAAATAACAATTTCATCAAAATAATACCTGTGTGCATCTATCTATTTATCAATCTATTTATTTACATATATTTATATATAAATCTAAATATATATATATATATATATATATATATATATATATATATATATATATATATATATATATATATATATATATATATATATAGAGAGAGAGAGAGAGAGAGAGAGAGAGAGAGAGAGAGAGAGAGAGAGAGAGAGAGAGAGAAACACAACTCTCCGTGTGTAAAAGTAGGTGTAAGTATTGTGGTGATGTTCTCCTAAGCAACAAACAGTCTGCCAAACACTTATGCTTAGTAGTCTGTTCTTGTGTGATGTTTTGCTACATGATCGACTGTGTTTGCCAGATGAATAATTGCTGTTTCCAGTACAAAGTGTAGTAAAAGTAAATGCAATCATGTTGAATCCCACAGTAACCTGTGATAACTCGCCTTTCTTTCAATGCTTATTTTCTGTTTGAATGTTAACACAACTCATTTATACCTTACTGACTTGACTTTCACCATGTCAAGTATTTCAAGAGTGATGTAACCAATTAACCAGCACAAAATTCCCAATGAAATAGTCACAGTGGAAAACAAACACTCGTGGGCAGTATCAGTATCACCAGTGGGAGAAAATGGTGGGCTTAGTATTATATAAAAATTTGAATGATTTCTTAAATAATTTTTTAAGAAAAAAATTATGATTGCTTGAGCAGATAGCTGTGGTTCTTCTGTATATTAAAATAGAGATAGAGATAGATAGATAGAAAGAAAAAGTTAGTTAAGTAGAATAATGACTAAAGGTAATAGATAATGAAGTGTTAGATAATCCTTGAAACTCCTCACAATTCATTGGGTAAACTCATAAACTATGAATAAAGTGTTAATCTTTCAAACTGCCAAAATGACTTGGATCAAATAAATTATTGCACTTAAACATGCAATTACTTACAAAAATTATTTTCACTGCTATGGATTATATTTTCTTATACATGACACTATATATATATATATATATATATATATATATATATATATATATATATATATATATATATATATATATATATATATATATATATATATATATTCTGATACACAAAATTAGGTAGCAACAATGCACCATAATAATATGAAGAACAAAAGTTAACACAAGATGAATGCAACAATACAATGAGGCAATAAGGAGAGGTTATAGGATGCTAGGCTTTTTAAATTTCTTATTTTATAGTTTTTCTTTAATTAAGGAAGTAAAACCAGGCTTTTTAACGTGAACTTCTCCTAAATACTAAAGCTGCAACTGGTCACTTGGAATCTGTTCTAGAATTTTAGTCTCCTTAAAAAACTGTACCACAAAATCTGCTGATAATCAATAGAGAAGTGAAACTGATTTTGCATAATAAATCTTACCTGGAAATGTTGTCAGACTAAGACCTGTTCTCTTTGGAAAATATTATGAAATTCTTGCAAGATTGAAAAATATTAAGGCAAGAAAGTTGTCATATGTTCTGATGTGCTGAATACATTTTTTATTATTAAAAACCCCATCTTATAATATAAACTAATGATGGTTGACACACATGATGACTAACAGTGTAAGACTTGAAGGGTCGAAGGTGAGTTGAATGATTAGTGATACACTGTCCAAAAAATTATTTTGTCATCAACATGTAATTTAAATTTTCCTCTTGTCTTTGCTACCCACCTTTAGAGGGTCTGGTATATAAATACATAATTCTTGCAAACACCACCATGGAGCCTAAGTAGTTATATGATGATCGTATGAGTTACATCAAAACTTGACGAAATGAGGTTTTGTTTCATATTTTGTCTTGGATGCCAACTTGTAAATAAGACCAAAAATGTAATATTTATAACTAGAAGAGTAAATACATATTAATGCTTCTTACTGTATACAATGAGTTTTTATATTAGTTTTTCCTTGCTTGCCAACTTACGTGTATCTGA
Organism: Cancer borealis; assembly: GCA_036785275.1. Taxonomy (NCBI): domain Eukaryota; kingdom Metazoa; phylum Arthropoda; class Malacostraca; order Decapoda; family Cancridae; genus Cancer; species Cancer borealis. The sequence goes on along the minus strand of JAXIVD010000182.1, from coordinate 179,518 downwards.
AAGGATTAGTAGCATGAAGGAGCCAAAGGGACAAAGGTGTAGCAGTGATAATAATTGTTGAAAGTAAATGCATACTAATCATTATATCAGATGAGGTCAAACATTCCTACAATTCCAGGTAATTTTGGCTGCTTGTCTTGTTAGTAGTTACTTTATATGAAATAAAATCCAAATTTTGAGCATGGAAAGCCAAAGAATTGTAGATAATCTCATTTCTCCTCTATAAATCTGAAAACTTTGAGCTTACGTACCAATGAAAACAGATTAATAATTTCATTTTTCCCAAACATTTACAAAATATTCAATACGTAATAGTGATTAGATTAAATTAGTAAATTTTCTGAATGTCATCTTTAGTATTGATTCACAAAAAAGTCTGACAAAAAATATTTGTAACATTTGAAACACTAATGAGTGAGGTTATTTATATGCAGTTTTATAAGTAATTATAAAGTCCATAACAAAACTTTACCAGTACAAGTATGTTTATAAATAAATGTGTGTATATATATATATATATATATATATATATATATATATATATATATATATATATATATATATATATATATATATATATGTAATGCAATAACACTGTCCAAAAATATGAACTAGAAAACTTGATAAAAGGTGAAAGTTATCCAATCAATGGAGGATATGCAATTATTTATTAGAAAATCATGGTTTGCAGTTTAAGAAGAGTAAATAAATAATGGGAATCAAATGCATTATGGGAGTCAGTCTGATGTAAGTTTGACAGTCAGTCAAGTTATCACAACAACCCCATGATAAGATTCAATGAAAAAACACTAATAGTTTATGCTATTTCTTGCAGTCCTCTTTATAGCAGAACATTACATTAGTCAGTTTATTTTCATATATAGCAAGAAGTTGATATTTTCTCTATTATCCAAATACTGAGTGCTAAGTTAAAAAAAAATAGTAATCATTCCAAATGACTGAGAATATGAAAGGAATGGCGTATTGAAGAAACTTTATCACACTATCACGTAACTACTGATCTGAAAGTTTATAAGAGCTTGATGTTCAATCATAAGATACTAAACGAATCATTTAGTTTTTCTTCTTACAATGATGGCATTATTGTTAAGCAAAGGCAGGTAAGAAGCTAGCTGTAGCACTACTAGCACCACCTTCACATGTCTGCATGTTTGCAATGCCTGACCAACATGCAGAATGCAAAACAAAGGTTATCATGCAAAAGGTGCTTTCACAGGCACAAGCAGAGAAGCAGCTTTAAAAATATTGCTGAAGTTTTGTTAAAGTTGTAGTCTTTACCAACGCAGTGGCTTGGTCCTGAAGCAGCAAAACAGATCACCGGCAACAGAAGGTATTAATGACTGCCTAGGGGAGTGGTAATACACTTAATGTATGCCACATTAATCACTTATTACAAACCCTACCAAACCCTGGCTTCTTGGAATCTCTTTCTCTCTCTCTCTCTCTGTCTCTGTCTCTCTCTCTCTCTCTCTCTCTCTCTCTCTCTCTCTCTCTCTCTCTCTCTCTCTCTCTCTCTCTCTCTCTCTCTCTCTCTCTCTCTCTCTCTCTCTCTCTCTCTCTCTCCATCCCCTCTTGGTAGCACCTGATCTCCTTCATTGGTTATTACACAACTGAAAGCCAACATTCACCACAACATTGATCCATTGTCTTGGCTGAAATATTGCTCTAAATCAAATATTGTTACTAATTACTATAATTTATCTCAAACATCATAGTTCCTTTCTCCACACACACAAAATAAAAAAAAATGAATAAATATATATATTTTCTTTTTACCAAACAGGTTGTGAGATGCACTTCTTATATGTAACTTTTGGCATGCTTTTACTGCATCAAAAATACATCACATCTACCTAGGAATGCAATGGAAGATGCCTTCTCTCAAACTAATATCATAATAATCACCAAAATGTACAATGCTACAGACATCAGAGAATACCACTTTGTCTTCATCTTCGACCCTCTTAATGTCCAGAGTATCAAGCACTTTTGATAAAGAGTTCACAGGATGATATCAAGAGTATACCTTATATGGAATACACCATATTCCAAACACCTAATGACATTTAAATAAATCAGCTCACCATTGTACTGCAGGACAAATGAACACCATTATTATATCACTGAAATTAGTTATATATATTTATTATTATTAAAGGTTTCCCTACTCCATAAATTCAAAAACTGAAAATCATAATTACTTTGTTTCTCTTTAAGTTCAGCCAGTTTGCTAGCTAGCTAAGCAACAAGACAGCCTGTAGATATCTTATAAATGCTTCCCCATCCATCCATCCAGCCAGCCTTCACAACATTGTTCATTGCAAGATGCCACAAGCAGAATCCAATTTTACTCATATCTTTTCTAACCCCTTGCACCTTAGCTTCATACCATAATAAAATGCACTAGTTTTCCTAACCTCTAAAGCTTCGCACTAAGTATTACCTCAATCATTCATAAACATTCCACAAACCTTAACAAGTCAACACTACAGTTTCATTGCAAACTTGCTTCTAATCACTAATCCTCTACTCAGACTGCATCAACAAAATGGCCTTGAAACCCCACCAAGCAAAGAAAGCCAGATTGGTTCAGGTAAAGCAGTGAACTGTACCTCACCTCAATGACTGAATAAGTGAAGCTCAACTTGGAATCACTTAAATATTAAACAAGTTAGGGCAGGTTAGGAAGGACATAACCTACAACATACAATGTGACCCAGTACGATATACCAATATATTCAAAGACTTATCTGGTGAGTAAGAGGTTTCAATTTATGTTAGGATTCTTGGGATAGGCCATACTACACACAGCTAAAATGTCTGCATCAAAAACTATCAACTTACTCTGAGATGGACATGTGAGGTTGTATCTCTGACCAGAGGCGAGCATACTTGACAGGAGTGACCATTTCTTGAGGCTCACAGTCCACGTGCATGTGTAGCATCAGGCGGCAGAAGGCAGCACGCAGGTCGTAGGTCAGTGTCTCTTCTTCCATGCACCTGACCACACAAAAATAAAACCACTGTCAATAAAAAGAAAACATTGCAAACTCTATGGTTAGTTTTATTTTAATTACAAGAGATGTGGTTTGGATCTGTATTAACTGTATTAACTTTAAAAACATTTTAATTCTAGTACAAATGTTAAAATCTTTATAATTTGAGACTTGACTAATATTAATGTAAACACTAATAACATGCAGTCTTATAAAGGACAGAATATTAATGCTGAAGACATAAAAATACACGAATATTCAAGAGGCACCTAACATTTTTCATCTCTTATCCACTCTCCTCTTTACCTGAGCAAGCCTTCCTGAGTTTGTTAATATAAGGAATTACCTATACAGACCTATCAATTAAACCAATGCTATCAAAAAGTCCACAAAAAATAAGATTCAAGATAGATACCATTAGCATTCTATTTTGCTCTGTCTGTATGTGTGCCTGTCATTCATTAATTTATTTATTTATTCTCTCTCTCTCTCTCTCTCTCTCTCTCTCTCTCTCTCTCTCTCTCTCACTTGAGCATGAGGTTGATCTTCAAGAGTGGTGACAGGGGCTTGATGGCGAGGTACTGCCGGTCCAGACACATGTTAGAGAACAGGTCCAGCATGTGACGGTAATACTCCAGGATGAGACGATCTTCACCTCCTTCCGATTCGTTCTGGCTTTGAGCACGTGTCGCAAGGTCCACGATTGACTTGGAACACTGACCAGAGAGAAAATGGCAAATGATTGGAAAAGTTTCTTAACATGTAAAGCGATGAATGTGTGTATGTATGATCTCATAATAGATGTGTTTAAAATCTTCCTCTCAGAACTGCAAGTAAATGGGTCAGACTCTGCACTTAATCTACTCCTGAATACTGTCTGAAATGGATGATGAATATAACTACCTAACACCACTACATTTTTAACCTTCCATCACTCACTATTCAACGAGTACTAATTCAACCTCACCCCCGCATTATTCCACATGAGAACCACTTCTTCTGCATGTTCAATAGACACCATGGGACCAGAACCCTCCATTTCTGTCTCCACCTCCACCTCCTCTTCTACCACTCTGGAAAAAAATTTATTCTTACACAATGTTTTACCACAAGTATGAATCATACAAATATCTTGAGAGAAAGAGAAAGAGAAAGAGAAAGAGAAAGAGAGAGAATAAAAAAATTCTCACAACTGTTTTCCTTTTTTTTTTTTTTCCTCACCTGGTTTCTATGAGAATGTCGTTGTTCTTTTCACTAAAAACACTTTTGCAGATCAGTTCCTGGGTGCGAGGGATTGCTTGGTTGTTGGAGATGCATAAAACCTGTAATAGAAAGTGAATTTTAAACTTATATCTTATGAATATCTGTTTACTCGGTAACTTTGGTATAATTATGGAAGCCACATAAAGAAGGATCATAGAATCAAGGACACCTCTCTCTCTCTCTCTCTCTTTTTCATCCTTATTTTCAATTTCATTAGTCTGAATTTCCTAGCCTTCCT
>JAXIVD010000182.1:157500-170000 GCA_036785275.1 Cancer borealis | reverse complement strand
TGCTATGTGAGACTAAGGTATCTGATGCTACTAATAAGGATGTATTCTTTTCTCTATAAATTTAAAGTATTCAGTTGACATCAAAAGTATCCTGTTGCACTATGACCGGGAGTCATTCTTTAACTCATTCACTACCTCTACCTCATTCTATTGACTATGTTAACTTCTTTGACTATTCAACTTCCACAAGGGATCAATTATTGGCCTATTCTTTTTCAACTGGAGTCTTAATTCAAGGTAGATTTTAACATTTACCACCAAATTTATGTATAACCTTCCTTTACTAACCAACATGAAGAACACACTTTCAACTTTGTTATTCTCGCTAACTGACAGTGAAGCTGACACATGTTTCCTTTGTTTTTGTTTTGTAAAGTGCTGGCTTCTGAGTGATTGGCAGGCAGGCATCTCCTCATTATCATGGTGCAAATGTTAAGAAAATATTTTTGACATGGGAAGGAAATGGATAAACTCATAACAACCAAAAATACTGCTGGTCTCCTGAAGTTAATCAAGGGAAATGAAGCTTATCATTACGTCATGGCAGGCTTTGGCAGGAAAAAACTAGTATATTTTGTATGTGTTGTCGGCTTCTTAGCATTTAGCAGGAATTTCCTTTGCATTAGGTTGTGAATAACATGAACAAAGAAGTGACATGGGGAAGAAGCTGAATATGCTCAAAACAACAACTAGAAATTATCAGCTCAATACACTTATCTTTGAGAGTAAAAGCAGATTCATATGTTACAGCAAGCTTTGGGGGGGGGGGGGGGGGGGGAATCCCTGTGGTATTTTATTTATGCAGTGTGGGCTTTTATGCGTTTAGTGTCAATCTGTCCTATATTACACTGCGTATGCTTTATAGAACACTTGATGACATGACTGTTTATACCTAGTCAATGGGTCTACTGATCTTCACTCTCTTCAAACAAACTGTTGAAGTCTACGAGAAATCCGTAAATCATGTGTTGGGTTTGTGAGTTGGGTTGCATCAAGTTGCTTTGCTTTGAACACAATTGACAGTTTAAATATACATACACAAATAGTAGCCCTGAGGAAAAAACAATACTATATATATATACCATGTACATAGAGGCTAACTTCATTAAATAATAACACATTCTAATTCCTATCAATGCCTTGTTCCACCTCTTGAAGTGATCATACGCAGCTTGTACATTTCAACTAAGAGTAATATTCATAAAAAAATAATAATTATTAATAAAAATAATAAATAAAAAAAAACCAAGCCAGGTGATTGTATGGCGCAGGAGCCCTGTACCAAGAACCATGTTGCAGTCTGTTATAGCAGCAAAGTTTATGGCAAAGCAAGTACTACTAGTATGTGGTTATTAACAAATACCTGTGGAGACATTCCACAACCCAGTCTTTCTCTTGCGCCCGTCCGTGCTTCCAGATTCAATGGACTGTTGCCTCAAAATTTGCTCTAGAAAGGGACAAGTGTGTTGGACAAAGTGCCCAAGAGGCTCCTCAAAGGGAACACAGTCTCCCATCAAACACCACTTCTTTTTAAGTATACATACACTACTAAGAAAAGAGGCATTCCTAAAAAAATATGTATACATAAAGAAACCTCTAAATCAAATCATTCTACAGTCTGTAATGTATAAATGCATTCAAAAGAAATATTATTACATGTGATGATAAAAATTAGTTTTGTCATGCTCAATAACTACTAAAAAACACTACAATACCACACAGTAGTATAATAAATGAAACACTTTCGTTTTATAACTGTAATAATTTTCTCCTCTAATATTAATGTGAAAATAACTACTGTATGTATCTAGTTTTCATATGGTGATTTGTTATTCAATGCATGAATAGAATACTGATCTGAAACTATAACTTTGAAGAAAATAATAGTAATGAATCCAATTTTGATCTGCCAAATAATTTATAATATTCACCATTGGAACAAAACACTGACTTACAAATTGATAAAAAAAAAATCAACTCACTCAACAGACTTTTCAGTGAGTCATGGATCAGAAAATCAATATACCACCTACACCATAAAACCTGTGTTAATGACTAATCCAGCTGCACTAAGCACTTGAACAGCAGTGTGTATGTGTACCATGTGACTCAGTGGTGTTAACATAACCTTCACCCAATGAACATTACCTCTGAGTTTCTCCCTCGTTGGATCAGGAGTTGGGTCTTCGTCCACCTCAGCTGCCAGGTAATGTCCCGTAGCCAAGTGTTTAAAGCGAAAAAGGGAATTCCAGTGACCGGCTCCTCCCCTCGTTGGATCATGCTGTACCACCTGAGTAGGAGTAGTTAAGGGTTAGAGTGCTGTGTGATCTATCTATTCATCTATATATATATATATGATTTATATTCCCACTGAAAGGATAATAACCAAGATAAGGCAACTACATACATACATACATACATCCACATGTGTTCCCTCACTATTCAACACTACATTCATCCTCCTATCATCTACAATCCTCGCACACTTCATTGCTTTCCTCTTTGTCTCATTTACTTCAAATTTCCTCCTTTTTACATATCTTCCAAACTGTTCTACCAGTTCTTTCAACCTCTCCTGTGTGGTACTATGCCATAATGCTGTCTTAAGGTCGGATCAATTATTCATTCACAGTAACATTTATATGCAAGCAATTATGCATCATATTCAAATTAAAATATTCAAGTTTGAAATATATTGCACCTTTAAAGTTTGCACTAGATCCTGTGGTTTGTATATTCATTAAGAACTCACCTCAACCTCCCACAGTGCCTTGCTGGAGGTGGCAGCAGTGGCAGTGGTCCGGCCAGTTGTCCGCAGGAAGACATTCTGCTTCTTTTTGTACTCATCCATGGTCAGAAACTTTTCCTGCTCTGCATGAAACAGCCGGATCACATTACCACCCTTGAGGATGCCATCAATGTTTTCCCGGTGCTCCAAAAACAGTGAGATCTTCCAGCAGGTGTTGGAATTGAGAACATTCACCTGAAGAACAGAGAAAGTACTTTTCAAACACAGGTGTTGAGTATATTCCATTTATCAATTATAATTCCTCTTCTATCCTCCCTTATTCTCTCTTATCCTACAATTTTGTCACAATTATATAAAAAAAAAAAAAAAAAAAAAAAAAAAAGAGAGAGGGAGAGCACTTGTAAACCTCTAACACTCCCTCAACCCCAACTCACCTCCTTGCATCCAGGGTGGTCACGGAGGTCATGGGTGCTGGACACATGCAGCTGCTGGCCCGCATTGACAGGACTCAGGATCACCTTGTCGCCCACCACCACACGGTCCCCAGGGTTACGCAGCTTGTAGTAAGGGTTGATGTAGAACCACGAACCTTCATTCCCGTTAGCATCTAAGGTGACCCGCATTGCATTTTTCTCGAGAAGGGCTGGTAATCTTTTGTTCACTGTCAGGTACTTGTTGGATTTAAGGTGGAGCAGCTGCACCGATGAAGTAAAAATAACAATTGTAGAGGAATAAAGGATGGTGTCACAAAATTAGTGGTTAGAAGTAATAAAGTAAAAGATTATAAGGACATTAAAACAGGTATAATGACACACCACCTGATCCCTTGTTTGTTGATAAAGATGACTAATTAGGAAAAAGGGCAGAGAGAAGAGAAAGAGAAAGAGAAAGAGAAAGAGAAAGAAGAGAAGAGAGAGAGAGAGAGAGAGAGAGAGAGAGAGAGAGAGAGAGAGAGAGAGAGAGAGAGAGAGAGAGAGAGAGAGAGAGAGAGAGAGAGAGAGTTCTTACCTGAATAGTGTTGCCATAGTTAATGATTGAGCCCATAAGCTTCTTACTCTCAGCCTCATTCTGCTTTTTCTCCGTCTCTGCCGCATGCTGTGGAAAAGAAAAAAATGTTTACTATGGTGCGAATTGACTTAGTAATAACCGAGAATGAATTATAAGTATAACCGTGTGGATGTTTTTGTCATGGCAGAAACAACCATCACTTTTGCACCTTGTCACGATGATAGAATAAATGATACAGTATTGGAAGAAAGAAAATATACATGAAGATGAGAGTGTGTGAGGTTACAAACGTGTGAGTAAGTGCAGTCTTCCATTGTCTGTTCTTGTGGGACGGGTTCACTCAGGGGGATGTACAGAATTTAATCATACTGAGTTTATTCTTATTAAGGTTAAAGTTGATGGACTGCTAGCCATGAAAGAGGAATGATTTGGAAGAGTGATAATAGTTAGAGGGTGGTATGGATGAAATGAGCAAGGGCTTTTTGATGTGATAGCTGTTCGTTCTAAAAAATCAATGTGCTCATTACTGCCAGCAAAAAAGAGTAGATTTTTTACATGATCAAAGCGGCGAAATAACCAGTCTTGAATTTCTCGGAATTGGAAATAATCTGAGGAAGGGGACTTTGAGAGAGATTATTAAGGGAGTCGATAAATATAGCATAGGATGAAAAGAGGTGGTGCAGCGAGGTAGGTGTTTTAAGGTAGAGAGGAGATAGATATTGTCCAGTTGTAAGGACACTGGTCTTGTATCGGAGTTGAAATAGAAAATGATGGGAAGGAAATAGAATTGTGAGATTAGAGCCTTGGGAAGATATAGACGACAAGCGGGAATTTTTTTCATTATATTTTTGTTGTCCCTTAGCCAGTACCCTTTTAATATGGACCAAAAAATAAATAAAATAAAAATAAATAAATAAATAAATAAAAATGTGGGTGCAGCTGGTATGGGTAGAGATGAAATACAGAAAGCAAGGATTTACTTATCTCTCTCTATGACCTTTGTATCTCTCTCAGATGACAGTTATATGTTTCATAGGAATTTTCATGTCTATAACTCCTTCTGTCTTAGTGTTTTATATTCACTTATCTTTATTACTTATATGAACCTTTAAACTTTTTCACACACATATTTCACATGCATGATTATTACTAATTCTATCTTCATATTGACAAAGTAATGTACGTTCTATGTATTATGTACATATTTTCTACTAACATATTCCCTTTTGTACCAGAAATTACTCCCAGATTTTTTCTTTAATAGATAACCAACATCATTTAGCAGGTGAGGAATACCTACTGGCGTGACCCAGTCTTCTGTAGGAATGTTTGAGATAAATGTAAGCAGGGGAGTGGAAATTAATTGTGATGTAGACATTTAAAGCAGATGGACTCTCTCTCTCTCTCTCTCTCTCTCTCTCTCTCTCTCTCTCTCTCTCTCTCTCTCTCTCTTTTAGACCCGAAAATCAAAACCGGTGAAAACATTGACTAACAGGATACCACAATCTATTTCTGTGATAAAAAAAATCGTTTTGTGCTTCCACAACAAAACTACGTCCATAATAAAATAGGAAATTCCAAGCATACACAGACAAATTATGAAATACGCAAATACCAAAAACTTAATAAACGCAATTAACAATATAAAGAAAAAAAAAAAAAAAAAAAAAAAAAAAAAAAAAAAAAAAGGTCTGGTCCAGAAGATATCTATCCCGAAATCCTTAAAGCAGCAAAAAATGAAATAGTCTGAACACCATTGCATCTCTATTTAATGAATTTCTGCACCAAGGTTAAGTCCCAGTCGAATGGATGTCAGCGAATGTCAACTCAATCATTAAGAAAAGAGATAGAAATATGCCCTAGAATTACAGGCCTATTAACTTGAAATCCATCGTTGGCAAAATTATATAAAGCATAATCAGAGGCATGATAATGAGTTATCTTGAGCGATATGCTATGGTCAAGACTAGCAGCACGGGTTAAGGTCAGTGTGGACCCTAGGATTTGCGTGATTTGATTTCCTATGTATGTAATGATTTTTTTTTTTCTCTCTCTCTCTCTCTCTCTCTCTCTCTCTCTCTCTCTCTCTCTCTCTCTCTCTCTCTCTCTCTCTCTCTCTCAATTACGGGGAAGCATTTTTTTCCGACTTCATTTTCTTTCGAGGGTCTTCAATTCATTTGCCATTTGGACATGACCACTTCATGACCGTGTTTCCTGTACATTCTGTGTTTGTATTGCGATATGGTTTTTTTAAGGTAATCACTACCAACCAAGAATAAAGCATAATGTTTGCAGCTGTACATTGAATATCTAAAGTCTCAACGAACGAAACGCGAGGAACACTATGAGGACTGTCGGTAGGTCAGTGTCGTAATCGACGGCAACAGCTCATAGTGGCTCAAAATAACATACGAGTCCAACACCAAACAAGAGTAGTACTTGTGTTATATACATGACAAACAACAGCATAAACACATGAAATAAATAACAAAACAAATACTAAAAGGACAAGCCTTTAATCTGCCTTGTTTCCCTGCGGACGAAAGGAAGCCGTACATAAGCCTCCACACACCCTCCCTCCTTTCCCTCACCCCATCCCTCCCTCCTTCCTTCCCTCCCTCCCTCCCTCCCTCCAGGCCAACAACCGTGACCCTCAGCCTCTGCCTCTCACTCACTATGACCTTTGCATTGGCACATTAAAGTGGGTCACCCCATTCGTATTTGTGTGTGTGTGTGTGTGTGTTGTGTGTGTGTGTGTGTGTGTGTTTGCGCGCGTGTGTGTATGTTTGAGGGAATGTGTGTTTGCGCGCGTGTGTGTGTGTTTGGCTGTTTGCGTGTGTGTGTGTGTGTGTGTGTGTGTGTGTGTTTGCGCGTGTGTGTATGTGTGTGTTTGCGCGCGCGCGCGCGTGTGTGTGTGTGTGTGTGTGTGTGTGTGTGTGTGTGTGTGTGTGTGTGTGTGTGTTTGTGTGTGTGTGTGTGTGTGTTTGCGCGTGTGTGTGTGTGTTTGCGCGTGTGTGTGTGTGTGTTTGCGCGTGTTCACTGTCACAGTCTGCTGCTGGTCTCTCTCGAGACAGCCGTCCGTACCCCTATGGAAAGAGCTTAAGAGCTCATAGTGACCAATCTTTGGGTTGGACCGAGACCACTCACACACAATACACCGGGACAGCGAGGTCACAATAAGACTTATATCCCGTACCTACTCACTGCTAGGTGAACAGGGGCTACACGTGAAAGGAGACACACCCAAATTATCTCCGTCCGCCCAGGGGATCGAACCCTGGCCCCCTCGGTTATGTGCCGAGTGCGCTAACCACTACGCTAGCGGACCGTGTTTGCGCGTGTGTGTGTAATCCATGACCAAGGAAGGAGAGAGAGAGAGAGAGAGAGAGAGAGAGAGAGAGAGAGAGAGAGAGAGAGAGAGAGAGAGAGAGAGAGAGAGAGGTGGGGAGGGAGGCAGCTGGAAGAAACAGGTGGCTAGGGAGAGAGCATGGCAGTGCAAAAAGATTGGTGAGAAGGGAAGGAAGGGGAATGAAGAGTAAGAGGATGATGCCCTACATGGAAGGAGGCAGACAGAGATGGAAGGCGAACACAATGTTTCTCTACTGTCCTCCCTACGTATGAGAGAGAGAGAGAGAGAGAGAGAGAGAGAGAGAGAGAGAGAGAGAGAGAGAGAGAGAGAGAGAGAGAGAGAGAGAGAGAGAGAAAAAAAAAAAAATTCCATAATTACACAACTTTCGATTATCGGCTCGGTAGTGTTTCAGATGAGCCGCCACAAAATCCTTCAAAAACCTCTATTATCGAATCGCTTAACGCACGCTCGTCAATAGTTTGCACGGGTAACTTTGACACACTTTTCCTTTTATATATGGTTATGTATCAGAGCTCCTATTACACACAGCTTTGTTCCTATGTATACTCATGCGTGAACACCTGTGGAGCTTGGCATGGCGTGGTATCATGTGGTTTGTGACACAGATATGTACTCGTGTGGTTATTACAGTTTCATATCATTGTTGTTTCCGGCCTTTCTACTGCTGTGTGTGGAAGGGAAATGGCGTGCCGCGGAGGGGTTCACAGTGGCATGATAAAGCGGCGGGACCCACAGAGGGATGAAGATGAAGATGAAGCCACCAGGTTTGCGCCAGGTTCACTTGTGTACCATCTGCCTCCTGCCACACTACCCTTACCCCCCTCGATGCTCCGTGTGACCTTCCTACCGGCGAGGCCACCAGGGCGCAAGAAAAGAGGAGGGAGGGGGAGGGTAGGGAACATAACCTCCTCTTATTAAAGGACATGGAATAAGATGAGGACCAGGAGACAGTAAATGCTGCATTGGAGTGGCTTACACCTTCAACAACAATAATGAGGACATCTATACTAGAACTGCTGCTACTGCTACTGCTACTAGTTCTACTACTACTACTACTACTACTACTACTACTACTACTACTACTGCCTTTGCTGCTGCTGCTGCTGCTACTATTACTATTACTATTATTACTACTACTACTACTACTACTACTACTACTACTACTACTGCCGTTGCTGCTGCTGCTGCTACTATTACTATAACTATTACTACTACTACTATTACTACTACTACTACTACTACTACTACTACTACTACTACTACTCCTGCCGTTGCTGCTGCTGCTGCTGCTGCTGCTGCTGCTGCTGCTGCTGCTGCTGCTGCTACTACTACTATACTACTACTACTACTTAATAATATTAATAATAATAATAATAATAATAATAATAATAATAATAATAATAATAATAATAATAATACATTTCTATATAGCCTAAAATAACTCGAAAAATATGAGGTTTACATAAAGCTATAGTGAAATGGAATTGAAACGTAGGTACAGATGTAAGAATGAAAAACATAGTTTTATGAGGCAAGTAGAGGTGAAATGGCGATTGATAATATAATAATCAGATAACTGAATATAGATTCGTGATCAGCATGCCCGCGAAACTCGATGTACTAATTTTCATCAGATTCAGAGGTGTCAAAATGTTCACGAATTTTACAAGGTTCGTGATCAGCATTGCACGAGAACTATTTTGCACCAATTTTCACGAGTTCTGCCGAAATATCATCGAAACCTAAACCTAATCTAACCTAACCAAACATAGGTTTCCCACCCTTAGACTTTTTGGTAGAAATATATATATTTTTTTAAACTCGAAAAGTATAAGGTTTACGTAAAAAGAAAGGGCGGGAAAAGCATGAGTGAGGCGATAAGTAGTGACCGAGGTTAGACAATGTAATCTGGTATTGTCTTTTGTCCTAACATCGGTGGTGGTGCAGGAAACCCTCTTATCGGCAACAGCGAGAGAGAGAGAGAGAGAGAGAGAGAGAGAGAGAGAGAGAGAGAGAGAGAGAGAGAGAGAGAGAGAGAGAGAGAGAGAGAGAGAGAGAGAGAGAGAGAGAGAGAGAAACAAATCTAATTACAACTGACGCAACACTCCCAGTGGTATATGTTGGACGTAACTTTTCTTCTCCTTCCTCACTCCCTAACTTGCACATCTCATTACTGTCACTCCTTCCACCTCTCTTCATCCCTCTACGTCCACTTCATCCACTCATCCCCGCTTCCACCCGTGGCTGTCATTCCTCATCCACCTTCATCCACCTTTGTGTCCCTCCATCTCCACATCTCAGCTCCACTTTCTATTCCCTCCGCCCTAAAGTTGAACGGTGCACCTAGAGTGTCTGTGGATCAATGTCTCTCTCTCTCTCTCTCTCTCTCTCTCTCTCTCTCTCTCTCTCTCTCTCTCTCTCTCTCTCTCTCTCTCTCTCTCTCTCTCTCCGAACTTAAAGCGCTCTATGTAAGTACCTACATACCAATAAGTGCAAAATAATTAAGGAGAAAGTGAGGAAGGCAGGGAGGGAAGAGAGGGAAGAGAGGGAAGGAAGGGGTGAGGAGGAGGAAAGGATATGTTTACCGCCTGGCTCGGAGAGATAATTACAAATGTTTGCCTGAGAAGCAGGAAAGCGAGAAAAGGTGAGGAAGAAAGATGACGTGGTAGAAGGAGAAAGAACAGGAAATAGGGAAGTGTGCAAAGAAGCGACATGAGGGAAGCAGGGTGGGGGGGAGGTAGGGAGGGAAGGAGGGAAGGAGGGAGGAAGGGGGTACTGAAGCATCACTTGGTCTGTGAAGTGTGAGCTTTGGGAGCACAATGTGGGGATTGTGCAGGCAGTGTAGCGAAGTGAGAGGTCGGTAAGAGCACCACCACCTCGCAACCCAGGTATAGGTAAAGACGCCTTTCTCACACTGTCTGTTATAAGGGAGTGTGAAGTCGATGAAGTGATGTGGATGTCTGCAACACTGCACTACTCACTCCCTTACCTCATCCCACAAGAATGCATCACCTCGACAGGGTTTCAAATTGCATCACATCCAAGAAATTATTATTGTTGTTGTTATTATCATATCACTATCATTATTAATAATAATTTATATTTTTATAACTATTATCATTATTACTATTATCATTATCATTATTATTATTATCATTATTATAATCAATGCATCGCGGGCCAGTGGTGTAGAAGTTAACGCACTTGCCTCACAACCATGAGGTCTTGCTAGGTTCGAATCCCCGGTTCGGGTGGAAACAAAATGGGCTTATCTTATGCAGGAAATAGTTAGGGGACGGAAGCCAAGGAGTCGCGTGGTCTTTTAATTTAGTCAGGAGCGGAAGGCTTGGAATCCTGTTCTCCTCTATGTTTCTTTGTGCGTGGTGTGTGTGTGTGTGTGTGTGTGTGTGTGTGTGTGTGTGTGTGTGTGTGTGTGTGTGTGTGTGTGTGTGTGTGTGTGTGTGTGTGTTGTGCTTTGTCTACGCTCTCAATAAAGCCTCATGACTATCACCACGACCACAGGAACTTGAAGGAACTCTCGCTGCAGCTATGCGGATCCAGAAATATTGCCAAGTATTACTTCATCACTATAAAACGAATCTCCCAACAGATACCACCAAGATTATCATGTCCAGATGAAAGTGGATAAGTTTTGAAAAAGATTGCAACATAAATAGTTTAATATAGCAGTAATAGTAGTAATCCGGCATAATTTGCAGATACGAAACTTAGATGGGGTGGTGATTTCACTAATTATATGTTCCGACACCACGCACATGTTCAAAATATGTTATTAAATACATAAATTAAAAACATTATCTCGAATATAGTTCAAATTATAAACAAAAACATTATTTTTAAGAAACAAATGCATTCTCTATCTTTACCAATGAAGGCCGGTAAGGAAGACCATTAATATAATTATAAGTAACAGGATTGTAATATGAGGCAGCCCTTTCAAACTTTAAAATTAATACACATAAGTTTTCAGTATTTATGTGTTCGAAAAGAAAGAAAACTCCATAATGCTATAAACATAAATGTTTCAAATTTATATCCATTCTTTTTAACTTAATAATCCATTGTTTACTTGCAAAAGATAACAATAATAACAATAACGTGTAGCACCAATATATTTATCTTCAAGTTGGTCTCAAGTATTAGCACAACAGTTCCACGTCATTTCTGCTACAGTGCTTCAGACAACACTCCACGAGGCTAAGCGGCGGAAGAGAGAAAAAAAGAAGAAAAAAAACCACGAAGGTTCTGATAGTGGAAGAGGACCTGCCACCCTGACTTATCGCTAAACAATCACTTGCATACTTAAGCTTACATTTTATTATCTCACTGTTTTTTTCTTACGTAACTATTAAAAATTCCAGATCAATATAATTTTATACGGTCTCCACGGCAAGTGTAACCTAACCTTGGAACAATTTAAACGGCGGAATTGCGCTATTATGTTGGTCCATCGACATACTTCTTGCCTGTTCTTCATAAAGTATTTGCTTGCGGCCGAGGTGAGCCAAGTTTCAGTTTTCCCAAGTATTCCATGGGTCACTAAATACGGTATGTCATTAATGCAGTCTGATGGTGTTCTCGAAAATGACTTATCTTGTATAATAGATGAAAGAAGGCTAATGATACAGAAACACGTATAGATAAAGGTATGTGTGAGTTACAGCATAGTCCCATAACAACAAGAAGAATCTAGCCAATCAACAGCGTCCTAACAAACCCATTTAGGATCCGCGCCACTCCGTGAATGCACGATGATAAAAAAATAAAAAAAGACTCCACATTGAAAGGATTCGTCCCCACTTTCCTTTCCCACTTAGGTAAAAAATGTTAAGTCACCACTTCACAGTTTTTATCCCACCTGGGTATAACTTAAAGACATCCATGAGCCTCAATGAAGGTAAGTAAAGGTGAGATCGCGTCGTACAGCTGCTGACTAAAGATCACCTACCTATAGCTAGGGTCTCTTACAGACAACAATCACGCTGCATCAGGAATGAGGCAGACGAGCTTAAAATGGCAGCAAAGTCAACGATGTCAGTGTGAATAATAATACTTGGGGTCTCTCTCTCTCTCTCTCTCTCTCTCTCTCTCTCTCTCTCTCTCTCTCTCTCTCTCTCTCTCTCATAACGAGTATTGCATTAATTCTTTCCAGGATTCCCTCAGAGACTCTCAACAAAAGCCCTCCACTAATTCTTTCTCGTGCACACACTATGTATACTCGAGTCTCCTCACTCTCCCCAACCTTCTTTTACATCATAATTTCACTGTTTCATAATGCAACTACCCCTTTGCTCTATACATTTGAAAAAGGTCCCTACAAAACTGATTATACGTAATTATGTTCTAATTTCT
>JAXIVD010000182.1:0-152500 GCA_036785275.1 Cancer borealis | reverse complement strand
TCTAGCAGGGGTGGGCGCATCCCCCCACTGCTAACCTAACCATAAACTAACCTAACCTAACCATAAAAAGAAATTTCCCATTTAAGAGGATTAAAAAAGGATGTTGAATAATCCTCGTAGGCAAAGTGACACATACATGTATGTACAAGTTTTCCTAAAGCAAAACAAACCCACGTGTAACCACCCAAGTCAGAAAGACAAAAGACATGAATGGGCGTCAGTTGAAAGTTGAATATAATTAGCAGTCAGCCACAACGCAAACACGGCTGTTATTTTGTTTCATCTCTCTGCAGCACGCATTTTCTCTTTTATTCGTTTCCATCATACCTGTGGCAGAGCTGACCACCGAACGCAAATGTCAAATGGTGAAATCATCCATATCTTTCATCATTGTTTTTTAAGAAATAAAATTTGTTCTATACTTATAGAAGTGATTTACCATTTCCATTCATGTATGACGGCCATATATTTACACAAACCCTTTTCACCCTAGAAATCATCATGTCTGAATACCATTTCTTTCACAATCCATCTTCTTTAATAGGCCATAAATATTACAGAACCTTTAGTTTCGTTAGTCTTAACATGATGTTCAGCATGAAAACATTCAGCTTTAGCTAGTTTTGGATGGAATAGTATCAGGTAAAACCCTGATGGCCGCAGTTCATGGTTCTGGTCTAGCTTCACGGACTACCCCCAGATAACATGACCGCCCGTGAAAAGGCTAATTGGGTGGCTGGCCTCACTCGCGGCGAGCAGCCCCCAGCAGCCCTCGCATTAAGTGAAGGTAAACACCCAGGCGTCGGTGTGATGGGACTGGATAAACACCACAAGGGGATGATGTACACATACCTGCTTAAAAGGATGCGGAAGCTATATTGGGAATGGGTGAAAGAAAGGAGATAAGAGGAGAGCTCCTTTCATTTCACAAGAAACAACGTTCAAGTACATGAACAAATCGAAAAGCTACTAAGTATATACGTACTTTTGAGATCCAACTCACAGGAAGTCACCATTAACACATAAACAAACAAAAAATCAAATAAATTACCACGGTTTTATTCAAATTACACCCAATGTAAATAAAAATTTTAAAACCATTATTTGTGGGGTACATTAAGCAGGTTGGTGCCTAACATTTTTCAGCTCCCATCTGTTTGGTGTTTAATCCTGTGGTTGATAAGAGTCCCTTACCCCAAGGCTGACACAGACATCTAGGTACCACGGTATACTTTTCCCAGCCTTCCTCAGATACATTTGCCCACTTACTAACCAGTCTTAGGAAGAATGGGTAGATGGATGATATGTGTGATCACTACCCAAACTGACGAGGTACGGAAATTCATAGCTAGGTGCATTAACGTATTACTGGTGTATTAGAAAGTCATCTCTAAAATAGAAACGTCAAGATTCCTTTGCACAACACACACAAATAATAAGATGCATCTCTTATATAAAAAAAACATCATTAAGCTGCCTCAATCTATTGACAACTTAGGAATACAAATGATTATCAAAGAGAGGAAGTGTGTCAGTACTCACATGGAGGCGCTGCAGAAGGCTTGGGTCTGTGGTGGAGTTGCCACTCTGTTTGGCTGCATTCCAGAATTGCTTTTGGGCTGAGTAACGATTACTGGGACAGATGCAGAACAGACAATCTGAGAAAACAAACAGAATTGGAAGGAAGAGTTAGGATGAAAGTAATACTCATATAATAGCTACAGCAATGAATACCTAATTGGAAAAATCATCTAAAATACAGCTGTCAAAAAGGTTAGATATTTTAACTCGGGGGCGTAAAATTAATGTCCCTAAACCCAATCTCATTTTCCCAACTGTTTTTGTTTACCTTATTCACTTCTAATGACATGTGCAACACACACACACACACACACACACACACACACACACACACACACACACACACACACACACACACACACACACACACACACACACACACACACACACACACACACACACACACACACACACACACACACACACACACACACACACGGTCCGCTAGCGTAGTGGTTAGCGCACTCAGCTCACAACCGAGGGGCCAGGGTTCGATCCCCTGGGCGGACGGAGAATATTTGGGTGTCTCCTTTCAAGTGTAGCCCCTGTTCATCTAGCAGTGAGTAGGTACGGGATGTAAGTCGAGGGGTTGTGACCTCACTGTCCCGGTGTGTTGTGTGTGAGTGGTCTCGATCCAACCCAAAGATTGGTCACTATGAGCTCTGAGCTCTTTCCATAGGGGGACGGCCGGCTGTCTCAAGAGAGACCAGCAGCAGACTGTGACAGTGAATAACACACAATGAAGCAGACCTACGTATACATAAGCAATACAGCATGCATGAGTAGGACAGCACAAGTCTGCCCTGTAACCAAGCATCAGTATTAACTCACCCCTGAACTTCTTGGGAGGGTTGGTGAGGTCCCCCGCCTCAGGACTCACCACGCACCGATCATCTACCAGCCTGGGAGGGAGGAAGGAAAATGGGTCACTTAGGATCACACCATCATTACTTTAATAGTGATTTTTTTTTCCATCAGTGTTTACGGAAGCCATTAATTATTAACTCAAATTTCAAGGACAATTTCAGCATCTACATAAACCTTAAGTAATATAAGTTTACGTATTGGTATTATGTATGTCAAATGCTAAATGCCACTATAATAATCCCTGTTAATATTTACATAATAATGTTCATGTACAACAGCACAACAGCACCGTGTCACAGTAGGCCTATTGACAACCTTCCCATGAATGAGATACTCCTCCCTAATAGTGAACCATGGAACAACAATTCAAAAACATGCTACAGAAATTGTGAAAACTATGTTCCCATTAGAAAAAATAATTAAAAATAGATGCAATTAAAAGTTCTTGTTTACAACTAGACAAAAACGTTCATACAAATCATGACAGCAATTGATAAAATTAACAAAATCTTGTAAAAATTGCTGCAGCATCAGCAAGATCCATAATGATGAAATAAATTTTGATGTAATGATATACATTTACCATCAAACCACTAATATGCCGTAATAACTGATCTGTCAATTAAATATAATAAGATAATTCAATGTAATCATAAATACGTAAAATAAACATTGAAGTGATATATAGCAGCGAGTCTGATAGTGGAAGATTATTGTACACATGTATGTGTATAAAGCTATACAGGCACGGATAGGCAAAGTGGAATGACATCTTTTATTGGCCCGAAGATAAAGACTGTTTTAGGGACAGATAATGTTTTGTAGGAAGCTTAGTGACACATTCAGTGATGATAAACTGTTCTTAAAAGATAAAAAAGAGAATGAGAGAGAGAGAGAGAGAGAGAGAGAGAGAGAGAGAGAGAGAGAGAGAGAGAGAGAGAGAGAGAGAGAGAGAGAGAGAGAGAGAGAGAGAGAGAGAGAGAGAGAGGGGGGGGGGGGGGAGGAAAGAGAATGGAGAATATGAATGTGAGAATGAAGATAGAGGATGGAATTTTTGTAAGAAGCTAAGGAATTGAAAGTAACATAAGAGTAATTTAAAACATTTTTGAGTGAAGAGACATTTGGGAAGGTAACAGTGTCAGAATGGATATGGAAGTAGATGGAACATGTGTGTATGTTTAAAGAGGAATTGATAGAGTAGGTTAAGAAAAAAGAAGAAAAAAAAAACTAATACCTAGACAAGCGGGATTCTTTTTTTTACACATTTTTGTTTGCTCTTGGCCAGTACCTTTTTAATGTATAAATATAAAGAAAAATCAATCAATAAAAAATGTGATAAAGCTGGAGATATAGAGTAACACCTTGGATACTAAATATGGAAGAGATGCAGTGATAAAATTAATGTTTCTGATATGTGACCTTGCAAGATGACAGAGATGTACCAGATAGATAAGAGAAGCAATGCACTTATTGTATACCTCTGCATAAAGGTAAACAAATATGGTAACAATTAACAACATATCATAGGGAATAAGTTTGCTTAGTGTGTTAGGTAAAGTATATGGGAGAGTCTTAACAGAGAGATTAATGGAAGTAACTGAAGGGAAAGTTAGCGAGGAGCAGGGAAGGTTTAGAAAGGAAAAAGGCTGTGTGGATCAGATATATATTGCAATCAAAATTAGCTATATCGGAGGAATACTGAGGGAAGATTAAATTAAAAAATTGTGTGCAGCTTTCATGGACCTGAAGGAAGAGAAGGGAAGCTCTCTGGAGCATTCAGGAAATTTAAGGAATGGGAAGGCAATTATTGGAATTTTCCTAATAGAATTTATAATCTCTCTTTCTCTCTCTCTCTCTCTCTCTCTCTCTTTATATATATATATATATATATATATATATATATATATATATATATATATATATATATATATATATATATATATATATATATAGTGTTTATACGTGTAGTACTAAACACTGGAATTAACTATTTGAGAGAAGAGAAGAGAAGAGAAGAGAGAGAGAGAGAGAGAGAGAGAGAGAGAGAGAGAGAGAGAGAGAGAGAGAGAGAGAGAGAGAGAGAGAGAGAGAGAGAGAGAGAGAGAGAATTAGTTGGCTGATGGATGGGGGTAAGAGGGGAAGGGAGGGAGGGAGGGAGGTAAGTTGGATAGAGGTATACGTAAACCTGTTTCTATTTGCTGGTACAGTATAAGTAAGTATGAGTCTCCCTCACCTCCTATATATGCCAAGACAAGGTGGCTTAGTTACGGGGTTGCAATGTGAGGAATAGTATGAGGTTAGAAATTATCACTAAAAATACAGTATAACAAGATGGATGAATGGATGGATGAGACATAAATTATCACAAAAAATATAACAAGATAGATAGATGGATGAGAAAAAATTATGACTAAAGTAAAAATATAACAAGATGGATGGATGAGAAAGTAGTTTGTAGGAACCTAAGTGATACAGTATTCTATGACATTGATCCTACAACACAAAGGAGTAGCTAATAGTAAATTTCAATAACTCCTTTATATTACTGACCTGGATGTTACAAAATTAATTAAACTCGGCAGTTACGGAAGGTAAGTGTAATTATGGGTAGCAAGGTAAATGGCCCCAGGTGAGGGAAAGTTAAGTAAACAGCTGTATGGAAGCCACGTGCATGACAAAATAAAGTAACACTTGTGTAGAGTTAAAAGCCATCCTTTGGAGGCCACAAAAGTTTACTGTCACACCTGAGCCTCAAACTAAATGATATTCCCTCTTAAAATTCACAGGATTAAACGATTAACTAAGAGCAAAAATTTTCTGATAGAGCAGCTGCATCACAGACTACATATAGCTACTACCTTTTATCAGTAAATGTACATCAATAATTCTATTATACTTATGAAAGCATACACTGTTGCTTTCTGTCACCCTAACCAGTGTACACAAGGCTCTTCAAGGTCATGATGTTGTTCAACTATCTTTGGCCTTTAAGCCTATGGTAGATAAGAATCCCTTACCTCAGGACACATGACACTGATATCTAGATCACATATGAAAAAGGGACATTTAATATTCTTTTCTTTTTACAGTAGGTTTGCAAGTGTTGTGCCACTCAAGATTAACTAATGCAACACTCAATACAAAATAATCCCGTTTTCAACATTTGTGTCCATTTTTCATGAATTCTGCATTAAATTAAACACTAAACACCTACATGCCTCCCAACAACTACTTATACATATTTTTACCGAACAGGTAACATTACAATACAATAATCAATAGTAGCTAGTTTTCAAATTCCATTTCCCTGATATTTATAATAATATAAGAAAAAATCAACAAATATATATATTTGTTGATTTTTGAAGAATAAATAAATGAATCAATCAAAATGTTAAGCGCCACACTGTACAAATTTTAAATCACACTATTAAGGGTAGCCTTGTATAGGCTTGCTTAGCTTCAGTTTCAGTCAAGGTTTTATGTTTAATAGCTAATGTGTATTAATAAGTTATGCATGTAAGTGTTCTGCATGAATGGGATGGTTATCAATGTACATGTAAGTATGAAAACTTTAGCAGTGATTGGACACTGGATACAAAAACTATCACCTCTAAGTTATCTTTAAATGAACCTAATGCAACTCACCCGAGTGTACTGATGAATCCAGACACACTGCCTTCAGCATACAGGGAGACATGGTCCCCCATGTGCAGGAAGGAAGCTGAACCCTCAGGCCCCATCCTGGTGGTTGTCACTCTGTTTGTATGGTCTCTTTACCACCTTGGGTCATGCACTGGACATGACGTGACACAGCAGCGGCCTGGTGTAAGGCCAGGCACTCTTTTTAAACACACAATAAGTTCTTCACTACTACATTGTCACAATGCCACTGCCACTCTGTCAATACCACCTATAACTTTGGCTCTGAAAAACAAAACAAATTAACACTTTTCAGCAAACTACTTCCCATGGAACACATGATAGCAGACTGATAACTTTGGATCACAACTTATGTCTAAATAACAACACCATCAGACATTTCAGTCAACCTCTCACTCCCTGTCACCACAACACTCAACAGTCTGGAAGCACCATTGACAAGCTACATCTTAACCAATCACAGGTCCACCAAATCCCTAAAACTTGAACCCAGGAAGACTGCATAGAGTTTTTCATCCTTCTTTAAGTACTCCTCGAACACAATCTTTAGTGCCTGTGGTCATCGTTAAGCAACATTACCACACAGTGCCACGTACCTTTGCCTTACAGAATTAATGAACACTGCCAGGCTAATAAATTTCACCTTGGGACCCTGACTCTCCTTTTCTCAGTCTTGCCACAAAAGTCACACCAAAAACTGTCTTGCCCTCCGTCCACCATAAAACAAGGAAACATTCACTGGACATGATGTTAACTGAACCCCATCGCCACCACCCTTGTCTTGGGAATGTCAAAGTGGACATGTAAAGGGATAGAGACCAACATACAGCGGCAGTGAATGCAATGTGAAGACAAGTGAGACTAGAGTTACCTCATGGGATGTGAAATTTTTTTTTTAATCTATTCGAAATTATCATAGACAGGAAATAAGAAACTTGTAGAAAAAAAAAAGTCTGGTCCTGTGAGAGGATATTTACAGTCCACATTAAGGTGCTTTGATGCACTATGTATGCACCATTGTACATTGTAAAGACTATGCTTCTGAAAACATTGCATCAACGAATTTCCTCATTGATGGTGACACAAAATAACACAGTGTCAAACGTGGGTGCCCACATTACTGAACATATGCCAGAGGTGCTGGAGTCACACGCTCAATAGCTTCTTCCAGAAGTGTTCTGTAAGTATAATATTTTCCATACTTTGGGGATTTTTTGTGGGCTGGGGCATTTCTATATACATGTACTCTCAAAAAAAAATTGGTTTCCCAACCTGTCCCCAAGCTTATTGACTATAGAAAGATGTTACGCTAGTTATCTCTGTAAAAATAGAACCCATAGAAAGGGTGAATTAATACTATATGTGTAGGTAAAGTAGGGATTAGCACTCCAGTGTTCACCTATGTGTTAAGGACAGTAAGTATAACACGTAGCACTAATATATAAGTCATCTTTACGTTGAGTCTCTATTCTTAACATTAACCTGAAATTCTAAACAAGATGAGGAAACATGCAAATAATTCTGAACCTTGCGAAAACCCGAAATTTTTTATATTTGCATACCTACTTATTGGTCAACTTTTTCTTCCTAACCATACCGTTAACCAGTTCTAAGATGCAGCTCTAAAAATCACCGTCAAGATGCTACAATACATCATCAAGAGAGTAGGTAGGAAGGTAGGGAGGAAGGAAGGTAGGAAGGGTGGAAGGGGAGGGACGGGGGCGAGGAGGAGAGGCTCTTACGCTATCAAGTTGAAGTGCTCCTCCACCTTACCACCCTTACCTCACCCCCACACCATCCCTCCACACCATGCACATGAAAAACATCATGACACCTACGACTTGATCAATAAATAAAGGAAATTGTCTTGATGGTGAGTGGCAGGCAGTGACATGGTAGAATATCACGCTCCTTGCCCCTCAAACCCACATATGTTTCGTACAACCTCCACTTTTTGCATGATAGGTTAACTCTCCACTTCTCCACCTAAGATACACTTCCATCTCAAGACACAACGGTGCGTCACACACCCAAAAGGGATGTCACAAAGGTGATAAACACACGGGCAAGGTTCCTGGCAGGGAGAACGTGCGTACTGCCTCCACTGTTACTTATGACACACTGCACCGCCCGGTTTAGTCTCCCTTCATCTCCCCTCCCCTTCTACATCGCTGCCAAACCTACGACTAACATCATCTTGTATATTATTTTTCTTTCCTTCGTTGATGTCAATACTTGTTCTTCAATATTATTTTACGATTCGATAAGGTAATACAGAACAACTTTGTATTTTATCCGAGGAAAATGGATGCGTACTTATGGCATGAGTGACCTAGGAAGTACTACAGGTGGTTGGATGGTGGATGTTGCTGGTGTACGTCATTAATTTTTGACACTAACTTGAAAAGCCATTCTCCCTTTCTTTATTTATTATAACAATATCACCATTATGGTTTACAGCACCAATAGCATCAAATTGCATCAATTATAAAACCCCATGGCAACACAACCAACGAAATTTTATAGTTAACCATTCTCTCTCTCTCTCTCTCTCTCTCTCTCTCTCTCTCTCTCTCTCTCTCTCTCTCTCTCTCTCTCTCTCTCTCATATAGATAAGCAGGGTGGTTCTGGGATTAGGAGATATGCAAAATAACTCAAGTCAGAGGTCAGGTCACATCCCCGCCCTGAATGGATTCACACACACACACACACACACACACACACAAACACATCAACAACAATAATAATAATTATGAAAATAATAATAATAATAATAATAATAATAACAATAATATTAATAATAAAATCAATAATAATGATAATAATAACAATAATATTAATAATAACAATAATAATAATAATAATAATAATAGTAATAGAAATAGATAATAGTGATAAAAAAAAATTATTATTATTATTATTATAATAATAATCACATTTATCACAGTAAAAAATATTAACCATTATTGTTATCTTTATCTCTTAACTCCTCTATTTCAATTTATATTACCTTCCCTTCCTTCATTGTTGTATGAAGTTCCCTCCACCACCATCACCACCACCACCACCACCATAATGATGAATAGATAATATAATAATAATAATAATGAATGTGAGGTGATGGTTAGGGTGTCGTATCAGTTTTCTTAAAGTCATCGGTGTTACTATAGCGTGGTCTACCTCAATATAGCGTGAGGTCTACAGTAGCATCGAACTATAATATATTATTGTATGTGTATACATATTCATTTAAACCTTAGATTATCATTTATATATATATATATATATATATATATATATATATATATATATATATATATACTATTTATATTTATATTAAAGGCAGAGAGGTAAAAATAAACACGCTATCAAATACAATACATATATTTATTTTAGCGATAAACACTTCGTATATCTTCTAGAAGTGACACGAATAGATCATTGGAATTTTTTCTCATCATCTTCCAGCAAAAATGATCAAGATGTGACTGGAACAGCTGACTACCAACACCTCGCATTTTCTTGAGAATCATCGTTTTAGCATCCAACCACGATCGCTCAATTGCTTGAGTGTGTGCACAGACCGTGTAGTTTTTCCTTCATGACAGAACCGCATTTATGGCACGGATCTTCTTGTTGAACTGTATCCAGCAGATTGTGTTCTCTTAAAAAGGCGACTGCTGTTTCCTCTGTCAGGATGATTCTTCTATAAAACTCCTTCAGCAACATTTTGAAGTACCCTGAAGTTCTGAAATATTTGTTAACTGGTTCAGGCCGAGGAGGATTCTGATTCAGGAGCTCCATTTGCTTCTTTTTATATGGGCACCTGACCTGATCCATGTTAGACCTCACCTGACCTGATGGCCACGTGAGGGGAGGGGCACGGTAGACCTCCGCGCTGCACCTGGATAGTCGACATATGGTGGTAGACCTCACGCTATAGTAGCACCAAGTCATCAATAGGGACGTGAGGTTAGGTTAGGCGCATTGCCAGACGTGTCACTAAACAGGAATTCCATCCAGAGAGAGAGAGAGAGAGAGAGAGAGAGAGAGAGAGAGAGAGAGAGAGAGAGAGAGAGAGAGAGAGAGAGAGAGAGAGAGAGAGAGAGAGAGAGAGAGAGAGAGAGAGAGAGAGAGAGAGAGAGAAAGAGAGATGGAAATATTTACCGTGAAAAGAAATAATTACACGATCAGAGACAGACGCAGAGGCAGACTTGTTTGACAAGAAAAACTACTTTACCATAGCTAGCCCTGAAACTACAGCATCTCTAGAATAAATATTAAGAAAACGAATATTTTCACCCTGCACTCATGAACGTCACTCCTAAGATTACCATTAATAAGTACACAACATATCTAACACTCAGGTAGATATACAACAAGACTTCAAAATAGATGGGTATAGATGACAGCAACTTCTTCATTAGACATTACATTGTAGTTAAGTCTTCGTTCGCTCCAGACAGTACTATTTTGCAGTAAGTCAAAATGGATAGTGGCGACACACATGTAGTGGCAGGATCGAGGCCACTTTTGCCGTCCATGTGATATAACAGTCAATCTATAATTACAATGTCATGACTGTTTCGAAGCAGGCGGTACATTTAAATATTATGTTACGTAGTGAAAAAAAAAAGGGATTTACCTTTGCCTTACCACACCACCACTTACGACATTGCAGCACCACGGCAAACTCGATCAGCTGCTGCTTCCGTGAGCTGGGTGGCTGATGCGTGTGGGATAGGCATGCTCTCTCTTCCTTCCGTGAGTTCGTTCATGTATCGGTGGACTGCGAGGTGACACATTATAACCTGGGCATCCGGGGCAGGGTGAGGAAAACCATAGTACTCCCAATCCTCTCTGGCTTACTGAACCTTAAGTCCTTAACCTTCTAATTACAATTCAAGGATCTGTATATGATCCTTATTACAATCGGTACCTACGTCTTCCCTGAACAAGACGCTACCCAAACTGTAGGAGCCAGGAGTGCAAGTGGATCTCCAAATCCCGCGTCTTCTCCCCATCGTAACAATTCTTTAAATGCGTAATTAAGCTGATAGCTATGTTATGTATTTTCATGATGGTAATTTGTTTTTATTTTGTGGATGAAAATTATGAAGGTTTCATGCACAGAAGTGATCAGCATAAATTAGGGAGTTTGTATCATTATGAAGGTTTCATTCGCAGAAGTGATCAGCATAAATTAGGGAGTTTGTATCCGAGCGTAAGCTGCGTCATTGTGGAGATTTTTCTAGACAACAATTATTTCTGCCACAGCTTTCTATATTGTAACCCTCAATTAAATTTTGAAATATTGCTATTATTATCAACTTGTAATAAATGAAGGATCCATACATTGGGAAGGAGGGAAAATACCAGAATAATAAAGAATATCAAAGACACCCATGAAAAAAACATTTGTAGTGATTCCTCTCAGATGTCACTACCGTCGCGTCATCCAAAACTTCAACCATTACCATTCTCATTCTGTGTATAATCTTTAGTGAGAAGGGACGTAGGACGAGGCGTCAGTCATCCAGCTGACGGTGAGTCACGGGCTGACACTCCTTCAACAGTGTTCAATCAGTGTGGTAGGCGTTGAGAAGCGAAGTGTGGTGAGTGTGTGTGTGAATATAACCAGGTTGTGTGGGTGGGTGTGGTATGGTGGAAGGGTGTTGAGGTAGGCGTGACGGGCTTTCAGTACTGTGGTGTGGGAGGATGTGATATCTTAATACAACGTCTAAATCAGTGTTCACGTATCTTAACCATGATAACGTTAGTATATAAAGTGATGTTTCATACTGTGAGATAAGGTGCAGCATATGGTGAAGGTTCATGATTGGTGTCACGGAATGTGTAATTAATTTTTGATCAACTGCTCTATATAGATGTCAACAGAATTCATGTTAATTTAAAGATTAACCTATTCTGTTACTTTACTTTTTATGTGACTACTTGAATCTTATAACCTTAAATTGAAATTCCACTTACATAGTACATCATTTTATTGTATATCGATGCATGTCTGATTGAAACGGGTATTTATTAAGAAGTGCACCAGTCTCACAGTAGTTTGGGCATTAAAAACAATGATTTGCGAGGGGAAAAACTATCAGATTAATTCTAAACACATCAAAATCTACCAGAAAACAAATCAGTTTCGTCCAGCATTGTGAGACTGTCATACTTCTTAATATTTACCCAAACTGGATAGTTAGCTCCTTGACAGCTCATTACACAGCACATCACTAACCTAACAATAAGCTAGTGCTGTTGTGTTGGATTTATTAAGGAAATTGTGATCCTCTTGCCTATGATCCCTTCTAATTTGTGGTGTGTGCTCAATAAATGAATACTCTTCTGCTATAATGGATCTCAAACTTAAATCCTGCCCAAGTACAGCCACGGTGTTGATTTATTAACTTTCCAATGGCATTTTCTAATCTAATCTACGTGAGTTTAGGCTAACCTGATTTTGTGGTAGGGTTGGTCTTTGCTGCCTGTCTACCTACTCTGTAAACTGAAACATATCAACATAATCTACCATGACCATTTTAAGTGAATAAACTAAGGAAGAGGAGAGAGTGTTGAGAATTGTAGAACTGTCTTGTACTCATAGGAACAATGTAGAATTTCTTTTATCACCATTCATGTTGATATAAGGATAAAAGAAAGTCAGAGGATATTGAGTCAGTAGGTACTACGTTGTGAGGTTGACAGAACAAGGGGTTGTAAGGTTTCTTTTGTTACAAGGAAACCACTTAGGATACTCCTTGTACCTTGTGGGGCTTGTATGTATGTGTGTGTATTTACATATTTGTATTCAAGTAGTAAATACAAACATATAGTTGTGTTATTATACAGGATTTTAATCAAACTCGTATTGTCCTATCCTTATATCTATTCTTATCCAATATGGTCTTAATTAATTCAAGTCGATAATGTTCTTCCTACTCATTTTCTCCTCATCCAACTCCTTCCAGGTATCAATACATTTATTTGGGAAGCAACATTTCTGACATTGTTTAAACATCGTCTTTATTTTTTATTTTATTTATACACACATGGTCCATTGTCCTCCCATCATCCTCTGTTAGAAAGTCTTTTTTATCTCCATATTTTGATCCTACTCCCTTGAACATCATAATCAAATCCCTTCTTTCTCATCTTACATTACCAATCAGCTATGAACTGTGCTTGATATCACCTCAGTGCCTCCCTAACAGCTGTCCCATGCATGCCTTTCATATGAATAAGAACATAAGAAAATAAGGAGGCTGCAAAAAGCCAGTTGACCTACACAAGGCAGCTCCTGTGCACCTAGTAACTTTTAGTACCTACCTGCTCACCTTGCCTTATTATATATACAGAGGGAGGAGTGAGAGCCACACCAGACAGTGATCATGGACGGTGTGACGTCTTACCAGAGTGGGGGCGGCCGCAATGGGGATCTTCACAAGTACTCCCACTCCATAGGCTCCAATATACAGAAGATCTCACAAAATGGTGGGTATTTCATCACGTCTGGCAGTATATCTACTCATTAGATTGATTTTATTTGTGTTGGTTGATCTGTCATCAGTAGAATGTACATATCATTTTGTTTATATGTAATGGTTCGTGATGTGATGGGAAGGAGCAGTGGTATTGGTGTTTTTCTAATGATAATTTTAATTCTTTCCAGTTAAGTCAATGCAGCAGTTGGTGAACCAGCTGGGAACCGACCAGGATAATCAGCAGCTGCGAGCACAGCTGTGAGTATGATCTGTGTTTTATGCTGCTATTATGTCAGATATTCTCATTATTAATTTGTAATGCAGGTGTTACTTTAGTTTTGCAATTCATGATTTTTCCTGAATTATGAGTACTATGCACTCACTCCCCTCAAGAGTTTCAGTCACTGACTATAAAATTTGCATGAATAAGAGTATAAACTTGTTACATATAATTACATAGGAAACACAGATACTAGTAGACCTGTTGGTTTATGATGAGGGTATTAATAGAATTGTATACTACTACTTGTAAACTATGTACTTATGTAATATTAAGGATAGAATAGCACAAAGCTCCTCCCAACAGGTCGTCCAAGCCTCATCATTTTTCAATTAGTCATGTATTCACCACTGCTCTCCATTCACTTTTATCATGCACAGTCATCATTCCTTTCTCCACAAACATTCCTCTTTCATTCAATGCTCTTTTCACATTGTCCATCCATTCCATTCACGGCCTTCCTCCTAGCCTCACCTCTCCCATCAGATCTTACTGTCTTAATCTATCTATCCATATCTATTAATGATGGTATCCAAACCTAGTGACTAGATGTAACTTTTGTGTTCTAGGCATCAAGTGCAGCACTACACAGGAGGTTTGGCCAAGGACACAACAGTAGAGTTGAGAACATTTAAGTCCCTGCCACTCCCTCAAGGCCAGGACAGTCGAACATGGCACATGCAGACTGAACGGCTCACTCGAGAATTCTCACAGGTAGGTTACTGTTGGTTTGATGTGAGGAAGTAGAGGGGATGTGGCTGGCATCTTTAAAACTGGTGTAGATGCACTCAAGTGGAGGTGCCAGCCTGCAGCTCTCAATAGGCATTATGAGTCGGTATTATCAGGCAGCCTGTCACACACAAACAACATTGGCCTTGACCTAAATAAAATTTCTGCAATATCAAACTTCCACTACTTACTTGAATTAGTGAAATATTTCACTAGACCCTAAAACCATTCATAACATGGCAGAGTCAGTGCCCTTGTGTGTAGAGATGTGTGTTAAGAAGATGGGAAACCTGTGAATTATTAGAGGAGTGAGTGGGCATTGCCGAATGTGTGTTCATATATGTTTTTGGTGGCTGTGAAGGGTGGAGGATCATACACACTTATACTTCATTGTCTAGCAGTTTATATGCATGAATTTTCAGTACCAAGATGTTAACTATCAGTATGGTTTGTTTGCAGGCTTTGAATGACTTTCAAACTGCACAGCGTCAAGCAGCATCCAAAGAGAAGGAAGCCCTCAAGAAGGCACGAGCAGACTCTGATGCTCAGTACTTTGGTGAGTGTTTGGTGGCACATCTTGACCTGGCTGGGAAGGTGGTACTTTGTGTTAGGTTGTATCAAGGAAGTGGTCAAACAGTTGCATATGGGAAGTTGTAGAATATGCAGAGTGGAGGGAAAATGTTTTGTATTAAGGTTGGTCTATAATGTGTGATATCACTATGGATGGCTATTCAATATCTACGTGTTGGGAATGGTGAAGAACATATCCTTTTTGCTTCATCTTCACATAGGGGACACTTAAAAAGTTACAAAATTATGCCCTTTTGTTAATTATAAGGATGCAGTGACCGTAATCGTGGGACTCGTGCATGGATCAGGTGTCATTTTCTCATTTCCACACCCACAGAGGATGGAAGACATGGAGCGGCACTGCTGGACCTTGGGGAAACGGAGAACAAATCACGGACTCAGCAGTCACAGATGCAGATTCAGATGGAACAGGAGCAGGAGATGCAGGCATTGCAGGAACGAGAGTCACAAATAAGACAGCTGGAGGCAAGTCATTTAAGCTTATTCTTGTGTACTTGTTTATGAATGTTTGTGTGCAGAATGTGTGTGCGTGTGTGTGTGTGTTTACATAGTTATGTTTACAACTATATCACTCCAAACACCCTCTTCTGGCTAGTTGGGAATATAAACACATTTGAGCCTTATCCCATAATTTTTACCATCCATTCTTTTTCTCGTACAGTCCGACATCATGGACGTGAACCAGATCTTCAAGGACTTGGCAACAATGGTCCATGAGCAAGGTGAAGTTGTTGATTCCATCGAGGCCAATGTGGAGTCAGCCCAGGTGCATGTGTCCCAGGCCTCCACACAGCTCACCCAGGCCAGGCAGTATCAGGTAGGACTCTCTCTCTACCACTGATGTTTGATGGGAAGGTTTACTTTTCAGACATGGAAAAAATGGTTATGTTCGATATTTTGTCTGGAAGAAACAATTCATCCTTGTGAGTTGTTAATGGAAGGTGGAAAGGGTTTAACTATCTAAGCATTAGTCCCTTGAGTCCTATATGCAGTGAGCCTCTTCATCCCTATCATGCATTTTGCCTTTGGTCAGTGTCTCCAATCTGCATACATTACTTGTTCTATTCCATGCATGTCATTAAAGGGGATTGGAAAGCATGATGTCAGAGGACTGGAAACATCCTGCTCTATGATTTTACACTACCTGCAAAACAAGAAATAAGCATTTTTATTTATATTATTTTGTTTTATTATGTTATTCTAGATATTTTCTTTTTTGGATGTCACCTTGCATTCATAGGAAAATAATTTAGCTATCTATTTGTCTATAGTTTTTATGCCTTGTTCTTTCTGGGAACATTGCCCAAAGGAATGGCCTTGGCAGAAGAGCCTCCACCTCTCCCTATACATATACACACACTCCCTCCCTGCTTGTTCAAACAGTGTCATATGCAAACAAGCGTGCCAATTATTTTGGAAAAAAGAAAAGTAATAGAATCATAAGTACTGACAGTCATATAAAGAAAATCATATTAATGTTCTCATTCATAGGAAGTAAGACATCCTGGTTTCACATATGCCAACACACACACACACACACACACACACACACACACACACACACACACACATACAACCATTCTTAGTCATAGAAGTGTTTATTTTTTATATAAATTCTTGTAATTAAAAAAAAAAAACTAGTTACTTAACTTTATTGTCATCTTGATCTCCCATTTTAATTTACATTTTATTTTCTCTTTTCTTTGTAGAACAAAGCACGTAGAAAGAAGCTGTGTATGATTGGCATTGGTTTAGTGGTACTGACAGTTCTCATTTTAATAATTGTCTTATCAACAAGAAATTAAGGTAAGTTTTAAAGTTTCCTTGCGAGTATTACTAAATTTTAAAGTTTCAAAGAATTGTGATAAATGTCATTTCAATTTTATGATGTGAAATATTTTTGAATGTTCAAAGACTACTGAATTATGGAACTAGAATTTCATTATGTGAAAATATCTACTTCCATGAGTCTTTTGTTAAGACACTATTCATTTGTCAAAATTATACTGAAGTATATTTTAGTTAAGGGAACAATTATTATATTTCTTTATTTAGACTTTTTTACATCATGATTTAAGAATGTACTGATTTAATTAATTAATTAATTAATTTATTGGTTGAATTTATTTATTTTGTACATCATAGTGTAAGAAAGCATTGATTTAATTTATTGATTTGGATATCTTCTATATTGACTACATTAAGAGTAGTTGAACAGATCAGTTTTATTTATTTGTTCTTTTTTACTATTTATTCTGTTTTACAAGCAGTGATTGTTAGATGATGTGACTGGTGAACATTCAATTGGTAGGAAGATTGTCAAATTTTCACAGCACATACCTTAGAGGATTGGCTTTCCAGTATTTAAGACACTGCTCAGTGCATCTAATGAATCTTGCATTGTAGTCACTCAGATATGGGTCAATATTCCCTTTACAAATGCTTTATCCAGACAGTTTGACACAATTATGACCTTTGCTGATGTATTACCCAAACCTATGATTATTTCCATTCCTTTAGCTCCTTTCTATTAATTGTTGGCAATTCTTCTGGTCTGACCTCTCAAATAATATAGTTCATGCAATTAAACCATCTGTATCTCCTTGGTCAGACCCAGGTCACTAGAATAGACAGTGTGAGACTGCACTTACACTATTACGTATTGGCCACACTAACTCACTCCCTCTTTTCTTATGACACACTCCCCACCGACCCTTTGTATGACTTGTAATACCCCATTCTCTGTACCCCACATTCTGCTTTTCTGTCCTTGTTATGCTGCTGCACGAACTACAGCTTTCCCTCACTTAACTCATTCATCTCGACCTCTCTGCCTTAATGATATTGTTACAGAATCACCACACATCCTTCATTTGATCTAATACTTTGACTATAACTAATTGCTCTTTCTCTCCCCATAATTTGCCTTACCATCACCTCTACTATACTGTCTACCTTTTAGATTAACAGCGCCATATGACCTCTGATGTTTGGCACTTATTCTTTTTGCATAAACTAACTAACTACACATATATTTAGCATCATAAGTATGAAAAATCATGATGTTTATGGTAGGCTTAGGCATTGCTTCCATTCCATATGCATTAGAGAAGTTTGTTCCTGTAGCTAACAAACTATGTATTTTTGGAGCATTCATAATATGGAGAAGTATTAAATGAAAATTAGAAAAATTAAACTTCACGGATTCTTACCACTGTGCCTTGATAGATGTAGTGTTGGGTCTGTTGTTGCCTTCCCTACCTGATGTTAGTGTTGTGGATCCAAGCATGGTTTGATGTGGCTTGAGTCAATCACGGCTTGTGTTGAGGTCCGGCACTACAGGGGTTTGACTTCCTTCCCTTTTTAGCAGTGTGACTTGAGTTTCAGTTACATGTCTTTGGGAAGTTATTGGGAAGCTTAATAGGAAACCATTGGATGATCCTCAGAAAAGAGTTATGCTCTTGGCCACTATACATAAAGTGTTTCCCCCAAAAAAAAATTACAAGCTCTGGTGTCAGCTGTACATGAGACACAGTTACGTCCAATGCAGCTGGCCATGAAGGGATAAACAAGTGTTCACAAGGTTTAAGATTGAACAAACACATTCAAAAGTGAAGCTAAGGAAGCAGCTTTCTAATGTTGCAAATATTAGGGGAAGAACAACCTAGTATATAGGTAGCTAATTATTATTATCATTATTGGTATTATTATATATATATATATAAAATATAACGGTTAAGTAACTGTTGTATGATATTTAGATACATAATAAATGAGAAATGTATTAATATGTAACTCATCTCCTTTAATATTACAATTACTACAGGAAAAATCAAGACAGAAGATGGTTATCCTGACACTTATAAGTCTGTTGATTGCCTTGGTGATTGGCCTCATTGTGTGGGCCAGCGGCAAGTGGTAGTGGTGCCTGGGCTGGCCGGCTGCTTGGTGAAGAGCCAGATTGGGTGGACTCAGCTGTGAAATTTGAAATAGTTTTTTGTTGTTTGTTAAATCTTTGAAATTACTGTTACTTGTAAGAAAGTTACTAATTTGTTTATTAGTAATACATTATTATTGGGTAATTGGCAGATATGAGAAAATCACTTTTCCTTGACATATACTTCAATATTAATATATCAGTCAAAAGTAATAATTGGGCAATCTTTATTTTGATGTGTATAGTTAATACATTCCAATAATTGATGTTAATGAATAAACAAATGAGCTAAAACCAGGATTAAGTTTCCTAATGCAAGGTTGTCACCACACATCCGTAGCCAGTCATTGCCTCCAAGTGTAGGCAACCAAATACTTCATCACGGGGAGTACACTCAGCCAATGTTGTTAGGGTCACTTTATATGGCTACAGTTGTATTTTATTAATTTATCTGCATATATATCTTGAGAGGAGTTCTATAGTTATTACTTAAGTCAAGGAAACAGTAAGGCAAAGTTGTGTGTGGAATGGATGCCACGGATGTGAAATAACAGTTGACCACATCTGTCAAGACAAGTGATCAGCTACTCCTCTTCATTCATTTATTATACATAGCCACTATGTCATAAAGAAGTATGTGTGCATTTGTCATACAGAAATATTGTGTATATTTGTACTTGTCACTTCACAGCATTGAGGATTAACCCCACATCAACATTACCATAGCTGTGTTACCTTGATTCATCACACCTATCATTAGATTCTTCAAGTCATGACTATTGTTTGTAATAGTAGAACAGCAAGGCATATAACATGAGGATGAGGATGTTCAGCTGGAGTTACTATCTTCCATTGGTTATTGACTTTGCTATTGATGACACCATTGGCCGGGAACTTAACGAATGGTTCTCAATGTCACCTAGCCGAGTCTTCACGAATGAATTCTACTGAGTTTCATCAAGCTATCTGGCAGCAAAATGATACTGTAACAAGATATTTAAGTCACCGAACAATTGGATTGAGACAGTGAAGAAGTTTTGGGTTAAATGTTTGTTACGGATAATGTCAGAATATCAGGGAATCGTGTAGTAATAATTGGATATGCTTGCCTGCAGTATATAGCAGCATAACCAAAATTATACAAATATAAAGACTACGTAATACAGTTTGATAAAGAGACCAATCCCATAACTACATTAGGGTTTGTTTATGATGTGCATTGTGGAAGGAAGGTGTGGTTAGGTTAGGTGGCTCTGTCAAGATAGGAAGTTGAAGACAAGTAATAGTGTATGCCCTAAGTGCACTATGCAAAATGTTGTGTTTTGCGCCATGTAGTAGCAACAACAAGATGAATTCCATCTTTTATAGATTTGTGCTCATCCAAATCCGAGGAGAAATTGGAATTATTAAGTTGATTGAATTCTACATCTAATACTTAGGTAGATGAACATTTTGTAGCTTGAATTTTGCTTATGATATAAAGACGAATATTAATGCCAATATTACCATTGTGAGCTGGGTGACTAGCAGTGATTGAAAGCTAATGAATGAATGATGACATGAAAACTCATTGAAAGGCACTCATTGAGGAGAAATAAGTCCCTTCCAATCAACATTATTAAGCTATCAAAAACAGATTGCATTTAGTAACTCGACTTATTGGAACTCTGTATTTTCTTTTCATTGCAGAATTTTTGGCATTTTGGTCAGTCACTTTTCATGAAGAAAAAAAGATAGCTGCAAGGAAAGGATCCTCCTTGATGTGAGAGTTAAGTGATTCGTAATACGTTTGAAAGCTTTAATTTTTTCTGGTGAATACACATTGTATAATTCAGTAAATGCAAAATGAGGGAAAAAAATTTAAACAAAATGGCTGCAACTTTACTTTCTGGTTTTGAACTAAGAATTTTTTTTATTATATTTTTTTATTCTAGAGTTAACCTGATTGCAAGAAAAGTTTTTTCTGTTGAATAGAACCCACTGCATGAATATTATTGGGTCACAGCATAGGATGATAATAGGAGGAATATATGAAATAAAGAAATGCATGCCATGCCACTCCATTATATTGTGCCCTACTCTTACTGTTACTTGAACTGAGTCAACTAGAAAAAAAAGAAACCTAATTCCATACCATCCACAGTGGCCTAGAGACTTGATTTTATTGGTTTTGCTGTTTAATTAAGTTTTATAAAGATGACTTGGAATTATTCCTCAGGATCTGCTGCTGAGATGCGCCAACTCTAAAGTTTTGTTTTTATTTGATTTCTGGAGATGTATATATTGTTGGTAGTTATGATCTTTGTGATGTCATTAAACTGTTGTGATGCTTGATCATAGAGCAAGATTATTGTCAATATTCTTGTCTCCATGCTCTCAAGATTAAAAATAACTTCCATATTT
The DNA here is from genome assembly GCA_036785275.1 of Cancer borealis. NCBI lineage: Eukaryota > Metazoa > Arthropoda > Malacostraca > Decapoda > Cancridae > Cancer > Cancer borealis. Next base: position 130,953 of record JAXIVD010000182.1, on the reverse strand, counting down.
CTCATTTAAATTCTTAAATACAAGACTTGTATGCTAGACATCCATATAGATATAAAAGTTGTGAAATTTGTAACAGAACAGAAACAAGACTAATTTTGACTAAAAAGAACAGCCTTTACAAATATTTGTGAAATTGTACGAGAAAAAAGTAAATTAGAATATATATATATATATATATATATATATATATATATATATATATATATATATATATATATATATATATATATATATACATATATATATATACACACACACACACACACACACACCTGGCTTATATCTGTATTAAAAGGGAATAGTCAATATGAGACATTTAAGGTTTGATGGAACATTACTTTCCCCTTCCCTTATGTGCACATCTTATCATAGGGGAGAATATGGAGGAACTTCTCAGATAATGTCTCATAAACCAAGGAATAGATTTTACATGTATTTACACTATATGGGAAAATTGTTTACATTACATGAAATTTGAAATACATGGACGCTCCAGGAACACAATACTTTCGTAAATTGAGAGGTTACTGTATATATATATATATATATATATATATATATATATATATATATATATATATATATATATATATATATATATTAATTTATTTATTTTAACCCGGTTGTGGTGGCTGCAATAATACTACCACCATAATCCCTATAGATCCTAAATAACAATCCAAAGAGATGGTGTGAGGGGCCTGGCAAAGCCTTCCTCTGTGTTCTCTTGTGTGAAAAGACAACACACACATGGGGAGGAGAGAGTAATGTCTCCCTCAACCCTAAACACCTCGTCTTATAGATAGATTTATTGATTTGTTTATTTATTCATTTACTTATTTATATATACAATTGGCAACACAAATTTTGTATTCATACAAAACAATGCTAATATCCATATTGTTTTAATAGTTGTGATCCTGATTCCTGTCTGAATTCATTCTGATAAACAAATTGTGTCATTAATATCCACTGAGTGTTACTGTTGTCACACACTCAAATGGCAGGAAACGCACTAATTAAGAATAAATGTTTCATGAATGCATCCACAATTAATGAGTTGTTTCTCAGATCAATGAAAGTTATAATATAATGGATAAAAAATAATTGTATATGTATATAGTGTGTGCGTGTGTGTGTTATTGTCTTTTCTCTCTTCTCGTCCACTTCAAATGTTTTGTATATACATAATATATTTAGATAGAGTAAGTAGGTGTCAGTATCAAAGTAGAAGTTGTGCCTAGGGTATGTATGCTACTTGGAAACAAGAGTTTATATTATGTGTGTATGAGAGAGAGAGAGAGAGAGAGAGAGAGAGAGAGAGAGAGAGAGAGAGAGAGAGAGAGAGAGAGAGAGAGAGAGAGAGAGAGAGAGATGGTAGTGTACTGGTTATTCTAGCTTTAATATAAAGCTATTTTTATAGGGCAGTGATATGATTGCGAGAATGTGTATCTACAACATTGGTATTGGATGATGAAAGTAATGTATTCTGGTTATTAGTAAGTGTTGTTGACATGTGTGGGAGACTATTTTTTACAATTTTTTGAAAGAAATATTTCAGTCTAATTATAACCATTGTAGAAAATCATATTGTTTATAACTCTTCATATATTTTAAGGTTATTGATAAGCTATTTGAATTTTTGAAACTTCAGCTTTATAAGTTATATGCTGGCTTCTCTAGCAGTTTTCCTTTTGCAGCCATTTTTTGTTTGAACAGGTACATCAAGGCACCCTCAATATTCATAGATATTGGTTGTATAAGAATATATCCTTTCCTAAAGTATGGACTTGGAAAGATTACATCAATGTTCTACTGGGATTAAGGTCATCAGATACCATTTTGTTGATGTTGAATTGAAGTTTGTCTCTGAAGTATGTAAAAACATAAAAAAAACTAATAACAAATCACAATCCGTGTTCTTTTACTCAACACAAAAACACACAGATAGGCATCCCTAGTCCTAGTGCCTCACTCAAGTTTGGAGTCAATTTGGTGACTCATTCATTGAGTCAGGCTCCAGTTATCCAATATTCCAGTCATTTTAACATTGTTCCTTAAAGATGTAAATATTGTTAACATACGGTACATGAACTTGTACTTTGTTCCATTTCTCCAATACTGTTTTTGGAAAGCTACTTTATTTGGCATGTTATCTCACCTTATTTTATATACTTTCTTACTGTGTCCTTGTGTTCTATTTATTGCATGTGTTATGAAGTATTGTATAGAGACAAATTAATGGGATGTGGGTGGTGAAAAAAATGGGATGAAGGAGAAATACTTTATTTCTCTAACATTTTGACCAACTGACTTCTTCAGAAAGAAGTAAGGCAGCTTATATACAATCCATGGCAGTTCACTTATCAGGTTACCTCACCAACTCATCTCGTGATTGGTTGGTGTTGTCTACCTCTCGCTGTCCTGATAATTAATAATCCATAGCCGGTGCTAAGCTCACTAAACACACTGTGACTGGTCACCTTTTCTGAGGTGATAGTTGCAACTTAATTGTCTCGTTCTCTTTTTTCAACCTTTGCATGTAGCACCCAGGTGTCGTCCCATCTGGGAAGGTGGGCGTCCTCTTCTGGTGGAGAGTCGGAGAATTGCTTGTCCTGTGATGACAGAGATTGTTTTTGTATTTGTACACTCTCTTAGAGATTCCACTTAATGTCTCACCAATGTAAACTGCTTTACAGCCATCACACAGGGTTTTGTATACAACAATTGTTATTGCACTCAAATTTCTTTTTTTGTTTGACCAGATGATCAATTTTTATACAGGAGGCATAGGCCACATTGACACTAATTGTTCATAGGAATGTGGTGATCATTTGAACTTTTCAAAAATAAGGGACTATTATGTATTTACTTATATTTTCACTGTTATCTCTCGTATATAGTTTGGGCCCTTCTTTTTTAGAGGATATTGAAGTTTTCTAAAATCATCATTTATGTATTCACATTCAACGGCCAAAAACTCCTCACTGCATATCCTCATGGCACAAAGAAATAACACTATGATGATCCCTGATTATGTTCTGTCACAGTTTTATAATAATAGTGCACAAAATAGTTCCTGTTGGTAGGGTTTCTGTACACAGATTGAAATATGATCACATAATTTCCCAAACTCCCCAAATAGTTTTGCTAGTGTTAACGAGAGCACTACTCTCTCACCAACAAGCTGCTGTGAGCCAGGATCAAACTCAACCTTTTGGCCATGAGCCGAGCATTGTTCAAGAGTTACTCAGCCTTCTGTAGTCCAAATTTTGCATGCTTGCACCGTTTGGACAAGCTAACCATTATCTGAGCACAGAAAACCTACCAACATGGACGATTTTGTGCACTATTTATTGTGACAAGGTGAAAGAACAAAATCAGGGATCGTCATAAGGTCATAGGAGAATGTTTATGCAATTTATACATAGTTTTGAGTAAAATTTTGATAGAAATCAAAGATCATGAATACAAATAATTTTAGTTTTGTATAAATTTTACTTACAAAAGATAATTGCTTTTGACTGAACAGAAATACTGAATTTCAAAATGTTTTGACCAATCATATGATTGAGTAGTTGTTTTCTAATAACTAAATTTGATCTGTGAAAATCGTGACACTGACAAGATATGAGGATATTTAATTTGACTTGGTAGGGTTGTCAGGTCCTAATTTCTAAATAAAAATCAACACAAACAGCGACAACACTTCCCTTGCGAATGTTCATCATGAGGCAATACAAGGATAACAATTGTTATCACAAGTAAATCTTGTGCTGCATTAGCTAGACCAATTCTTTATTCCAGTGAAGAGATGACATTTAAGCAACGAACACACAACTCTGCTCCTCCCTCAGTTGTGTAACGCCGACATCTTAGACACTTGCCGCCCTCAGCCTTGGAAAGTCTTAGTGAAAAACCTTCTTTATGCTCTGTGGGAAAAAAGTAAAATCAGCATAGAGTTGGTAGGGAGAGAGGAAGGTTTATAAGTTGCAACTTATAAACTGAAATTATGAAAACCCAGAAATATAGGATGTGTTACACAGTTTGATAGTTTAATTTAAAGCACGTTAAAGATGATGTCCTATCCAAACATTACTATTATGCAGGCAACTACATCCTTAATCAGAGGTGCAGTATCTTATCCCCGCTTGTGCCAAATTATACAAAAAATTTCATATAAATAAAGTTTCAACTTACCTTTGTCAGTCATAAGAGTGACATGAGACACTTGTAGCAACTCACACAGGCCAGACTGGGAAGATGCTTGGCTGGTCTGTAACAGCTGTATATGGGGGAAGGAAGGTCAGGCTGTTACCAGTGTGTTCATACTGAATAATTAATCAATTGGCTATACTAAAACTATGAGTGGAATGATTGCAATGATGGGAGTGAATCATAATGTGAAGATATTGTGATAAACCCAATGCATAGGCATGCATAGGAACAGAAAAAAAATGTGATTCTCTAAGGAGGTAAGAGTGGGGGGATGAACTGCTGAAACACAGAGGGTGTTACCAGAAGTTGAATGTGATGAGATAGAGGATAGGAAAGTAAGTGATACATTAATTAAAAGTTTTGCTATAAGGGCTTCAATGTCTGAGATGGTCTCACTAGCGGAAGGAAAGGAGACAGTGGGAGTAAAAGTTTTCTTGGCAGGAGACTGTAGGGAAGAAGTTTTAGTGATTAAAGATGAAGTAAGATCAGCAGATGGTTTTGGAGGGTAAGCACAGGAGCGATGCTTGGTGTTTTGTGTCCAAATACTACATGGGAGGAGCCATGGAATATAAGTTAAAATCTGCCATGACTTGTCTGCTTCCACCTGAGATTACCATGAAGGTAACAAAGGAATACAAAGAAAGAACAGACACTAACAGTCTTACTGGACTGACAGCAACCACTAGTGGGAAATCACATTATGATTTTATGGAAGCATCATGAGAACAATTATTACATATTTCATATGGTTATTTACCCTGAGCTCCTGTATTAGGTTCTCTCCAGCTGTGATGTGAACTTGTAGCTTGGACCAATCTGAAGCAGGGGAGGACCGGAAAAGTTCCTCACGCACAGTGAGGCATTGCTCAAACGTACTGGCAAGCTCAGGTTGATGCCATGACGAGGGCAGCTCTGCAATCACCTGCTGAAACACACGCCAGTCTGCAACACACACAATCATCATACATCCACGCTCAGTATAATCATGACTTATATCAGGAGATATAACTCTTGATAAGGTGTATGCATATTGTAGAGTATAGTAACAATAAATTAGGATGAGAGTATAAAACATTACATATTACAGTACAGTGTGGAACAGGATATACAACACATTACTTTAGCATGTAATATATGGTACATTCCCACCATTATTATTACTGGAGTGCTGTGCCACTTCCTCAGCCAAGTGGGGAAGGATGGGAGCCAAAGAAATCAACAGTTGATGCAGTAGGTGATGAACCACCAGCAAGGCTGACATGCGCTTGCTGCCCAAACGATCATCACAGTATAACCTGTTGCAGCAAACAAAAGGATGTCACAAGCCTGTCTCTTCAACTATAAAATGTATCAGCCTTTGTCACTGGAAGGCAGCTTGCAAAGTTATATGGTTATAATATATGCAACTTGTTCAAGATCTTGCTTCAGGAGTAACTTCAATCAGCATACAACCAATATACTACCAATTTCTCTGATAGGTTTTGCTTACAATTATATCTATTATACCCAATTTCATTAGAATAAATAAATAATTCATCACCCATCACTTTTGAAACTAGATAGTTTCACATTGGGATGTATCCTATTTCAACATAATCATAAAAGTGTGCAAGTTCAGAAACAGTGCTTGAAAATTGAGTGTGATCTAAAGCAACTGAGCAATGAGAAGTCGAAGCCAAATAAGTAGAAGAAAATGTTTATGCACTATTTTCTTAGCCCTCATTTTTCATTACATTAGCAGTGTGTATCCAGCAACGAATGATTAACTTTACAAAATTATTCTTTTCCTTGTCATTGAGTAATTAAAAATCCTGGTGCAATTCCCTTCTCACCTGTCCCTGATGGATGAGATGTACAAGCCTGAGAGTGTGGTGTTGATGAAAGCAAGGGAAGCTTTGGTCACTAAGTTGTAGCGGAAACTGTTGTAATGCATCCAGACCTGGGTGAGAAGGTGACAAAAAGTTGATCAAAGGGGGAGGAGAAACATACAAGAATAGAAATAAGGTAAAGCAATGGTACAACAATTAAGAGATAAAGCAACGTAGGTGAAAATATGATGTGGTATGTAGATATGTAAAAATGAGGTAAACAATTCTAAGATAATTTTGATCCCAACGTTTCCAATTGAATATTATGATGATCATGAAGAAAGTCACGTGCTGAGGAAAGGAAGGACAGTGGTAATGACCTCAATAACCAGGAGTGGTAATTCCTATATTATTATTATATCAAGAAACAAAAGTGATGGATAGTCTTACTGAATTACTGAAGCAAGCAGGGAAAGTGACAATATTTGTATCATGGCTTAAACGAGAACAATTTACAACATTTCCACTTTGCAATTTTGGTTTTATCTTCATTCAACTTAGTTTCTTCAAGTCTGTGTCTTTATTCAATATTCATATTTAGGATTTAAGTTGTTAAATTGTTCCACTTGTCCAAACCTATGCTTACCCTTTATCTAACTATCTAACAAGAGGTGACTGGGTATCCAGTCCCCAATGCTATACAGCACTGAAGTACATTTGTTACTATGGCTTAATGTGAGACCAACTAAATATCAATGCATTCATGTGAAAGCCAGTACATGTAGCCCTAACTGTGATGAAACTATTATTGGCAACAGTACACTTGAACTGAAAGAGAAACTACCTTTTGGATGTGGGCATGGAGAAGGTGTAACATGTAGCGATCAATGGGCCGCAAGTCCTGTACAGGAAGGCTGTGGTGGCAGGGCTGGTAGTCCCCAAGGGAGGCAAGCAAGAACCTGAGGGTAGCACGTATCTTCTGCACATTGTCCCGTCCCTGATCAAGGTACTGCTTCCCAATACTCATGGTGGAGTGGTCTGCTGCATGGCTTCCAACCCACCACCTGCAACACACACAACAATCAGGACAGTGTTAAATGAAGACTTAAATTTCCAACACTTTTCCACTGAGCCATTCCCTGTCTAAGCCACTGCATTACTATATAGGCATGTGCACCTGTGATGAAAAGGAACTTGAAAGGATATGTTGTGCACAGTACCAGTATCATAAACAATGGTGTTTAACTGAGTTGCATTTATTATTGTGGTTATGCAATGTTGGGAAAAGTAACATGAGAAAGCAATCACATTTACACCTTTCCAAGTCCATCCATTCAGTCATTCAAGACAGCGCTCAGATGCTTACACGACTCCCACACATCCACCCTCTTCTCTTCTACCATTTCCCCTCCTCCTCCTCCTCCTCCTCCTCCTCTTCCTCCTCCTCCTTCTCCTCTTCTTCCTCCTCCTCCTCCTACTCCTCCTTACCTCAACACATCGGCCCCATAGGCAGGGTTTTTGGCAGGATTATTTCCACCATCAGTCACCTCCTGTGGGTCCACTACATTACCCACAGACTTGCTCATCTTGCGTCCATGTTCATCCAGGACAAACCCGTGCACGTAGATCATTCTGGAGGAAAGAGAAACCATATGCACACAATGTCATGAAAAAGAAATTAAAAGAATAGGTATGGGATGAAGAAAAAGGTTTACAATTATAGTACATTTTACCAGGTGCATAATCTGGGTGAGCGAGGAATTAGGCATTGTAGTTGAAGCCTATGGTCTGCCTTCCTTTATTGATGATATTGTGCCATCAGAGGAATGAGAGGCAAAAACCCACCTGTAAGGAGCCTTGTTAGTGGCTGCTACAGATGTGAGCAGAGAAGAAAGGAACCATCCATTGAACTGGTCCACTCCCTCCAAGTAGAGGTCAGCCTTAGGTGCTCCCAACACACAGTGCCACGACGAACCAGAATCAAACCAGATATCCAGAATGTCTGAACCCTGGTAATAGCAGGAAAAATAACAATGAAAATAGACCACGTCATTATCATTTCACACAACCTCTGAATCTTAACTACCTCCCATGATGTAATGCAGTATTGCTCATTCTTTATATCAAGTGAACATTTGATTATAAAAGATTAACAGATTGCTCTACACAGACTCTACAGTGTATTACGTCACTCAGCCTAAGACAGGAACACAGACAGGGCTTACCTTCTTGGGTAGAGGTTTGCCATTCTTCTCCAGTTCCTCTACCATTGCTGGAGGTAGTAATTCTCTCTCTCCTTTATTCCACCAGCTGTCATTCCCTTCCTCCTGCAATACCTTGGCTACGTGCTCAATGATACTCCTGCAGGAAAGTGGGGAAGGATGCTGAGTCATTTCCCCAAACTGGATGATACTCCATTCAATAACTTGAACTTGCACACACTACGAGTTTCCTTTTAAACAACTAAGTTCAACATGTATTATCAGCACGATTGTCATGGTCAGACTCACATGGTGCAAACAAGAATAGATCAGTTGCCACTTGGGTTCTTATACCATAACACACATGAATGTCTCTGACTCTTACCTTTCCACAATTGGACAGCCGGTGTCAGGGTCATAAAATACAGGAATCGGTGTTCCCCATATGCGCTGGCGGGAAATGCACCAGTAAGGACGATTCTGAAGGTGGCGGGTCATACCTGTTTCCAACCGCTGAGGTAGTACTTCAACTTCCTCTAAAGCAGCCTGGAAAAAAGTAGCTGTAAATATTGTGACATTGTGGAAGAGTTTTTCAACCCAATCAACCTCACTCTGCATTCCTTACTTCCACTATTTCACATTCTAACCTTTGCTCTACTATCCACATGAAAACTTATCATTCCATTTAAAAATCTTTCTCATACAATCTCATAACAATCCATAACCCCTCCTTATCAATTATGTCATATACTGTCTCTAAATACATTAATTACATGACCTTCCACTACCCTCAGTAAGCACTCACCAAGGCAGGCTCCTTGATGGTGTGAGTGTCAAGGAACCATTGTTTGGTGGCCCGTATGATGACAGGTTTCTGTGTGCGCCAGTCATAGGGGTAGGAGTGTATGTATTGACTTTCTTCTAGCAGCAGAGAAGGTCCACCAGGCCCTTCACCAGCCTCTGTGGATTTAACAAAGAATATAACTTAGGTACATAAAGCAAACACTGGATTCAAAGTTTTATTCAAGCTCATAATAGTTTATAACTGTAATAAGTAAAAAAATAAAATAAAAATTTTTTGGAAAAATAATAAATAAATAAATAAATAAACCATCACAATTAAAACTCATGCCCTCTACTAGGAAACCAATAGCTGTTAAAATCTATTCTGTCAGTCTGTCTTTCCTATCCTCCTTCCTACATGAGTCCTGACACTTCGAAGTAGCCTGAGTACTAGACACAATGTTCTTACGAGAGTATCACAACACTTACTGAGGAGGTTCAGGACGGATGGGTTCCCTTCCTCCAACACCTGGAGTCCCCTCAGTTCTGGCACCAAACCATCCATGTACTTCCCCTCCTCGTCCACTTGACACTCCTAAAAAGGGGTAGTAATGCTTCTACAGCTCTACATATACACCAAAAAACTTGAAGCTATGAAAAATATGCAGGGATTCCTAAAATAAAAAGATTAATATATCAAGAACTTCAACAGAAATTCCATATATCAGATCCAGCACTGACCCTAACACAATATCAAGACTAATGGACATAATCTTTCAATAGATGCTGCAAACACTCATCATTTCACCACAAATTATAACCCTGAAACCATCATTAACCAGCCTGTTGAATAATAAAAATCTTCATTCATAAAATAAATGCCATGACGATTCAATATCTACTGACACCCTAAAAATTCTAAGAAGATGTAAGCTCCCTCCCCGCCCATCCCTCCAAAAAAGTTTCTATTAGATATACATTAATTTTGAGTCCAAGAGGATGAGGACTTTAAAGTAAGGATAAAATTGCTACTTTCACGTGGTTTTCGTTTTCATATTAAGGATCATTACTTACCACAGGGAGTTTATATTGCAAAGCCACCAGGAAATCATCATGACCATGTGCTGGGGCTGTGTGCACCAAGCCAGTCCCCTTGACCATTGTGACGTGGCTGGCCGGCAGACAAGGACACTCACGCTGGTCCAAAGGTGCTCGGTAACGCAGCGAGGCCAACTCCTGCTCTGAAAAATAAAGTGGAAGGCAGCAAAGAAGAAATCTATCTATCTATATACGGGACAACTATTTAAAGTAAATGTAAAAAAGACGGTGATTACTTCTACATTAACAACAGCAACTCTTTTCTAAGGCAACAATGTATAACGGTAGTACATACCAATACTTCATATAAAATAACAAAAATCAGGAAAAAAAATCAAGTGACGACACTTAACCATGCATGAACCTAAACAAACTTGATGAATGTCAGGCAAAAACCATTCATCTGTAATTTAAACCTATTTATTTATTATTATATTTTCTAAGTGCCTTCCCAAATCAGATTCATCCACTTGTCTCATTCATCCACAAATACACACAATACTATTATACTGACCTTCAAGGCGACACAGAACAGTTACTTCATCCTTTCCAACTATTCTCTCAAGCTCATGCAGCAGCTCTTCACTCCAGACTAATGCCATCTTCTGCTTCCTCCATCGTACCCATGTTAAAAGGTAGGGTTTCCCTGGAGCAAAGCAGATGGCTTGGTTGAGGGGCAAGGTCCAAGGTGTGGTGGTCCAGATGGGGAGATACAACTGGGACTGTGCATCACTAGGCAACCTGTCCTGTGGGAAGAAGACACACCCCATACCATTTACACTTCAAAGATCAGCAACAGGTTCATTTTTCCCTCTTTCACCCTCAAACTGTCCGAGTGAGATTTTTTTCTTAATGCTCAGGCACTCATGTACTTAAATTATATGTCACAATAGTGTATTAGTATGTCATTTACCACTACAATGTGACAAAATATAAAATTGTTTTAGTTGTCGGGTCCTAACATGGCAATTATCCGTGATCCCCAGTGTGTAAGTAACCCCCAAGCTGTGTGGGTTGGGGGGGGAACTGTTCTGTTCTGTGCCTTGGAACTAAGTAAGAGGAGTGCATGTGTATGTATACATGAGTGTTTGTGTTTGTGTTTATGCTTGTCTCAGTTACCCCCTTAAGGAGGATGTCAGCTTGGTTATGAAAAAAAAAAATTTAGGATTAAAAAAAAATCTATTGGTACGTACTTGAATGTTTAACTCATGTATTCTCTCAATCCGTGCTTGTAAACGTGATCACTTTCCCATGTTACCAGTATACTAACCAGCGTGGTGGGCAGAGCTGAGGTGACAGGGAGGGCAAGGAACACTGATGGGCTGACGTGTTGGGACTGGTACTCCAGCTCTGATTCAGCCAAGGATGTCCCAAGACTCGGGGAGAAGTAGACTGGCTTGTAGTCCTGTAATATAATCACACAAATTACCTGTACTGTAAATCAAAGCAAGATGTTTCTGATCCTACTTTAATATCAATTTTTATTATAACTTGCCTTATTTTTTAAAAGCAAAGAAGGACATCCAAGAGAGAAGGTAAAGATATAGCTTAGTAGAATTGGTGAAGAAAAATACCTAGAGGTTGTTTGGTTACTTAGAGAGAAAGAAGAGTGAAGAGTTTGTGAAAAAATGTATGTGAGTGAAATTGAGGGTCCTAGGAGGGGAAGACCAGTTGTAAGGTGGAATGATAAGGTAAAGAAGTACATGCATGAAAGAGGTTCTGAAAAAGCAAGGAGGGAGTGTGTGGATAGGGAGAGGTAGAGGCTCTTCTGCTATGCCTATTCCCTAGATAGATAGATAGATAGATATTATTTAAAGAAAAGAGCAAAGAGCAACACAAAACACGTCCTCATTAGCACAAAAGCCTCTCCAGACCTGATAAACATGTCCTTTCTCATAAAGGTCGATGAAAAGGTCCAGCTGGCGGGTAACATATTGAGGATCCATTGTGCGGTAGACTTTATCCCAGTCAGCCAACAGACCCCATCGCTGGAACACTGAACGTTGCACCTCCAATGTCTCCTCTGCAAACCTTCGTGCTGAAAGAATAAATACCAAAAATTAACCAGTCATTACTCTCACTCTATAGGCTACAGGCAGGCATACAAGATATAATAAAAGAGTGCACAGAGATAGCTAAAGTTAATATATATTGAACTGGAATGCTATATAGTAAACCTTTGAACATGAATACTGTTTACCATTGTGTATCTTCTGCTGATATTTTTATCTCTATAACTGAAAAGTGCACACAAGCCTATTATCATACTGCCATCCAACACACCAAAGAGATGAGGTTTAGGACTAGACTGAACAGATGCTGGCTGTCACCTTTTGTTATAGATTGTACTGAAGGAGTGAGAATATCCAATAGTTTACAATAGTTTAAATATTTACTTGCCATTAGTTCTGATCTCCAGAGGATCACTATATGATGACGGTTGATGAGCTGAAGTATTGTTTTCCTTGCCTGCCTGTGTGGCCTTGAGTTCGATGGGCAGACCATGGCAATCCCAGCCGGGAATGTAGTGGATTTTGTAGCCCTGTAGTAACTTTTGTCTCAGGGTGATGTCCTTCAGAATCTGCAATGAACCCAAAGACACATAAGTCTAGTTCAACAAACAGTTAGAAAGTCAAGATGACATAAAAGCTCTACGACCAGATGAAAAGATATTGAAAGGATTATAATATGCAAGGAGGGAATATGAAGATAGGAATAAATGGAAACACTTCTGCTGTGGCCATCTCCTGCGGGGGAGTTGTTAGAAAGTGTCAGATGGATAGATAGATTAAAGCCAGACTGTGTAATTGTACATATGGAGATGGGACAGTACAAGCATAGCTCTTTTTCTATATATTACAACGAGGTAAATATAACTAGGTAATATCAACACACACATATACAAAAGGAAAGGAATGAAATGATTGTAGAAAGGAGAGCCCATGAAATTTCCCTTTATTTTTGCAACTAAAATGTAAACTATGATTACCTGGATACCATAACCAAATTTACCTTGAAATGATGAGTGTCTTGCCTCCATGAAATAAAAAGAAAGTACAGCAAATTCTATTCTAACACGTGACAGCAAAAAACATTAACTTCCTATATTCCTTCATATTTGTAATGAAGCAATGTAGAAGATAATCCGTTACCTCCTGAATCTTGTGAGCCCCACCTTGTTGACAGCATGGCCAATGTGCGGCCGCCCATTGGCATAAGGCGGTCCATCATGTAGCACAAACTCCTTCCCTCGGTCCTGTTCCCGCTGCCATGCATACAAGGAGTCAAAACCAGCAGCCTATGGAAAAAAATGTCACTAGGGATCATTCTCAATACACAGATTCAATGGAAATTTTTTGACAAATCCATTTTTTTATCATTTAGCTCAATTCAACATGCCATTTCTCAAAATCATGCATAACTTAAACTAATTATATATATATATATATATATATATATATATATATATATATATATCAATTGTGTTACTTAGTGTGGTATAATATAATTTTTTTCTCATTGGAAATATTTGAACCTTTTCTTATTACTTTGAGGAGTATTATTACTAGCAATTGAGTCGTTGTGTCAGTTTGATCATGGAAAGAGAAGGATGTTTGATAATGCAGAATTGGGTTTCTGAGGATGCATTTCAATGGATTCTGATCTAAACCCACAAATGAATAACTTTCGTCTTCCCTAACTAAAAACACTAGTTCCAGCAGCTCCCTAATTTGTTTAAGGGAAAGGGCAATGGAATTCAGTGATATTCGTTTAGTATGCATTTAATTACGTTAGAAAAATATATCTTTTGCTAGTTATGGATCTTTGAGTGCAAATCAAAATTTACCATTAATATATTTGTAGACTAAAAAAGTACAAAAAAAAAAAAAATTCATAATAAAAGTTCATTAGAAGTGTATGGCATGACATAGATGGTTACAGGAGGATGACTTAAGGTGATGAAAAACAGCAGGATGAGCCAAACCTGCTGCACAGATAGCTCCAGTTGTCTCCGATTGGCAGCTGACACTCTGAGGGGAAAGGTGGTGCGTGGCAGCTGAACTGTGGCAGAGTAACTTGTTGACGGGTCACTTCCTTGTTTCCGGCCCCCCTTCACGCTGCACAGTGACCTCTGGTGCAGCCTGTGACCCAGAGCCCTCCATCTACAGCTCCGAGGTGACAGTACAACGGCAATAGCGGTGGCAGGAGGCATGACCACCGGCGCCAACCTCAGAGTAGCAGTTTGAGGCAGTTAGTACAGTTACTCTTCTTCTAGCTTCCTCCTCTTAGTTATATTCTGTCTACACAAAATGATGACCTCTGCTTGATGCGGCACATAGGTCAGGTCAGGTCACCAAGGCCGCACTGCTGCTTCTTTTTCTTTTTCTGTCAAACTGCCGGTCTTGAAGAAAATTATGTTAATATATTTACCAAGTAATGAAAGTTGCATGGTGTCTTTGCTTGAGTTTTTGTTCATAATGATCTATGAATGTTGCGTCATTAAAACAATTATAAACTATTTTAAAGGGAAATTACCTTGAGTGATCCCACAGTCCGCAGACATATGAAGGCTCGAAAGTTTCTTCCTTTGCTACGGAGCTTCCTTATATTAGGCCTTCCAACGGCAACTACGCTTTTTTTTGTCTTCCCTCACCACCATCATCACCATAATGATGAATAAATACTATAATAATAATGAATATGAGGTGATGGTAACGGGAATAATGAAAATATTTCCTGTATCTTTTTTTATTGTATATATATATTTTTTAAATATTTGCTATTATAGTAATGATGAAAATAAGTCCAGATTCGTGTTCAGCATGACCTAAAGCATCATTGTGCAATTTTTCATGAGATTCGGAGGTGTTGAGTTTTCGCGTTGCACAACACGAGTAATTTTCTGGGTGGACAACATGATATATTAGCTGCGGTGCCACATTTATTACTAAACCGGACCAAATACCATGCACGCTCGCTAATACTATGTACTTTATATAGTATTATAGTATACATTGTATTATTATAGTATTATAGTAGTATAGTATATATTATTGGCGAGTGTGTGTGCTGTTTGGTTTGGTTTAGTGATACATTTGGCATCGCCCCTAACATCGACAGTCGTAGTCACTGAAAGTTTAGTCTTCCACGGGAATGGAAGGGAACACAAACAGCAATGGACCCTAGGGTCCCTGCATATGTTGTGTTCTTATTGTGTTGCTGAGTGTTGTTTTGATTTCCGGCACCAGACTGCTACATCATGTGTGTGTCATTCACGGTCTGGAGGATCACGCGCTAGACTCGTGATTGCTGATACCACACCGTTACCATCACTTCATATTCATTATTATTATTATTATTATTATTATTATTATTATTATTATTATCATTATTATTATTATTATTATTATTATTATCATTATCTTTATTATTATTATATTTATTCATCATTATGGTGATGGTGAGGATGTAGGAAGGATATGTAAATAAGTACGGTGCACACACACACACACACACACACGGTCCGCTAGCGTAGTGGTTCGCGCACTCGGCTCACAACCGAGGGGTCAGGGTTCGATCCCCTGGGCGGACGGAGAATATTTGGGCGAGTCTCCTTTCACGTGTAGCCTCTGTTCACCTAGCAGTGAGTAGGTACGGGATGTAAGTCGAGGGGTTGTGATCTCGCTGTCCCGGTGTGTTGTGTGTGAGTGGTCTCGGTCCAACCCAAAGATTGGTCACTATGAGCTCTGAGCTCTTTCCATAGGGGGACAGCCGGCTGTCTCGAGAGAGACTGTGACAGTGAATAACACACACACACACACACACACACACACACACACACACACACACACACACACACACACACACACACACACACACACACAATAATAGTAATAGAAATGATAATAATAATATGGCAGGCGCTGAAAAGGGTCTCAGCGCTCACCAAATGGGGGTTTGTTAAGTTTGCCGTCAGACACGCGCAGACCCAACTGGCCTAGACAGCGAGAGTCTGGCTGGCTGGCCACTCTGACTTGTACATCCTCAACGCCCGTACCGTGCCGGGCTCTCGTTCCCGCCTGTGTTCATGTTGCACGAGTGACGAGTCCGAAGAGTCAGACTGAGGGAAAATAATAATGGCAATCCGCACGCCCAGCCTACTTCGAGTTTTGTTGGGATGGCTGAGAGCAGTGGGAGGCTTTCCCTACAGCTGGGGATGGGGGATGTGGGGCCAGTTGAAGGTGCGGAGGAGTGTGGTGGGAGTAGTGTGGTCATGGCTGATCGTGGCCGTATTGGCCACACTTGCACTGGCTTGTGTGTTCAACACCCCCGAGTTCGAGGAGGGAGTCGCCAACACCAGCGCGAGCATCTTAAATTATGTCAACTACAGCATCTCCACGGTCCTTTTTTTCTATCTAATCCTCCGCCACTCCCGCCTAGCCTTGATCCTCCGCCGCCTGGAGGAGGCTGGCATACCCTTGTGCCGCCGGCTGGTTCATTGGGACGACGCCGTGCAGCTCACGTGCACTGCAGGAATGTTCATGGGGCTGTCGGTGGCCACGTTCAGCTCCGTGAGTGACTTTGTGTTGGAGCCGTGGTCGAGGCAGAACGTGCTGTACCACATCCCCGCCACCACCTGCGACGTGGCCATAGAGATCACTGCTCTCGTTCTGAGCCTTCTGCTGTACTTTGTACTAAAGGTTGTGAGTCTGGAGGGCGAGGCTGCGGTGGCGGCAGCTACAGCATCAACTATCAATTGGAAGGTGCTGACTGGGCCTGGTCTGCAGGTCAGTGGTCACACTATTGACAACAATTTAAAGGTGTAGGTAATGTAGTCAGCATATAACACATTTGTGTTACTCGTGTCACGTGTGTGTGTGTGTGTGTGTGTGTGTGTGTGTGTGTGTGTGTGTGTGTGTGTGTGTGTGTTACTATATTGTTACTGCATTGTTGAGATGGTTCAGCAGTTCAACACTATTTTCCGTGACAATAGTGTCGAAAGATAAACTGTCTTCTTTTTTGTATAAGGAGACAGTTTATCTTTGGACACCGTCGTCTGAGTGGCACTAATCCATGAATTCCATGTTGGATTAACACAAGATGCATTGGCCGTGTTATTGCACACCAATAGTGATGCTTTGTATCAAATTGATTTCAACACTTGTACTTGAGTACAAAGTTTAAAAAAAAAAAAACTACTAAAATATCTGTTTAACATACTTAAATCAATCTTAAGGAAATATATCTACATTAAAGTAATCATATTTGGAAGACAGTGTCCAGTGCTTGTCAATGTGACAATCCACCACAGGTGAATGGTAATGTGCAGGTGAAGAGTTGTGTTAAATAATGTGAACCCTATTATCATAGGGTGTACAAAAAGATATAGGATAATTACTGTTTCAATACACACTCACGAGACGGGTGGACTGACCAGGGTGTGAGGTGTGAGATGGGGAGCGACGGTACAGGTGTTATTCGAGTGGCATTCATTACACACGTGTTCGTTAAAGGGTTGGCGTGACTCTTTCACATCAATTCACTTGGCGAGGAAACATTTGGCTAAATATTGGATTATTCCAAGGGTGGGAGACAAGGAACTGCCTCGTGTAGGTCATCAACTGGCCTCTTGCAGTCTCCTCATTTCTTATGTTCTTATTTGTCAAGGGATAGTTAGTCAATTGAAAGAAAATGACGGGGTAGCGTATTTGACAGCTCATTTATGTGTTTTATAAAGTAAGAAAAAACAATGACCAAACTCCTTTGTCATCCAGCTTCGAAATGGGCGTGAGAGGGTGTGGAAAGGCAGCACGGGGCGTAGTCGTCTGCCCCCAGAAGAGATGTGTCGCTTGGTATCTCGGCGGCTGTTGGAGCTGGACGACATCGTGGCACAGCTGGTGGGATATGGGGGACCAGCTGCAGGCATGATACTGTTATGCAGTGCCTTAAATGCCACTGTAATGCTCTACCTCACCATCAACAAGTTTGACTACTACTACCTGGCATTCATCATCCTCAAGGTGCTGAGCGTCGTGCAGGTGACCTTCATCCCAGACTTTTTGTGGTGCAAGGTGAGCCTGGCACGCCCTTATCTTAGTTTAATGACCTAACTTATACTTGCGGTCCACTTCCAGGGTTTTGGAATTGGCAGTCATCATAAATAACTTAACAAGTTTTGCTCAGTATACAAGCTATGAGGATGTTTCTCCTTGCCGTTGACACATTGTTTTGGTCTACAGCGAGAGGAGAGTCTGCGTTTAGTGCGGCGGCAGCTTACCACCAACCTTCATTGTGCCTCCGTCGAAGTGAGTTGAATATTAACAGTAAGTAATCATCTTTCCCCCTTAGTAAGCCCTTCTGCGTAAATTAGGAATCAAGACAACCCACATATGCGATTTAATACAATGATAATTTGCCAAAAGAAAGCAAGTTTAGAGAGGACACAATATTATTGATATTATAGAAATTAAATATTTAGTAATATACAAGTAAACAACTGTATTCGTGGTTTAAATGGTTCCCACCCTCACCCAGGCAGGACTGAAGGACGTGGAGAAGGTGGTAATGGGCAGCACGACCTTCAGGGTGTGTCGCCTCTTCACTCTGGACAGACACATCATCCTGTCGGTGAGTGAGGCAAGGAAAGGTTCGTTTCAGTCTCTTTATGATCATTCTTGGTTCAGTTAGCGCCCAGACCCAGAACAAACATGTTTTAGTTTCTCAATTAATAGTTTGAACCTCGTCGCCCCCCAAAAAATAATCATGAATAATAAGACGAGATTCAAACACTCCCTGACCCACCAGATAGGAGAACATGAGAGACTACTAGTATTGGCGATGATAATGATTGATAATGACAGGTATATAGTTCCTCCCCTATCTCCGCCATCGTAAATTTCCAATGTATGGTCTTGGAAAAGCTAATCAGTAAGTCGCGCATCATAATTCACTTGTGTCAGAATGTAAATTGACTTTTTTCTTTTTCAGTGGTAGTTTTCTTATTATCATTTTTTTATCTATGGCCTTCATACGGTGTAATAAAATGGAAGAAAATTGTTATTAACGGTCATTCCATTTCAGCTACGCAATTGATCATTCATTTTATGTTTTCCTTTCCTCTTCCTCATTATTATAAGACGTGTTGATTACATTCGCGCGCGAGCTCACACACACTAAAAAGAAAGAAAAAAAATCTGTAATGGAATATGATTTAGGAAGACCGAGAAGATTGACGAACGTGCCTCTTAACGCATTATTATTTTTTCCTTGATGGGAGGAGTTGTTTGCGTTGTGTTAACTGACTATCTAATGAGAAGGGTAAGCAAGTGGAGCAGGTGCATGGCTGGACTAGGGAAACGGGTTACCTTGGAAATGTTTACGAGGTTTGCGATGCAGCCTTGTCAACAATGTAAACAGTGCATCCATAACTACCACCCTTCATTATCTTCACCACCACCATAACCACCACTACTACTAATAATCCTACTACTACTACTACTACTACTACTACTACTACTACTACTACTACCACCATCACGACTACCTTCTTATTTTAACTGTTGCTGCTGTTGTCATGTGGTTCTTTTCATTCATCCATTAGATAATCTGTGTAACGTGTGTGTGTGTCAAGAACCCTCTACTTCCCCTCCCTCTCCCGCCTCCCCACTTCATTTGAGCCCTCGTTCTCCATGGGTGTCCGCGCCGCCGATAACGAGAGTAATTCTAACATTGATTATTGGTGAAGACGGCAGCAACAGTTAACAACCTGCCTCCTTCAATGTTGGCCGAGGCACTAATATTGTTGTTCAGTCATCGATCCTCCTCCTCCAAGGTCTTGCCCCACGTGAGCATGATGACAGCACCCTCATGTTTGACTTCCTCACTGTACACCGCCTCCAATTACCCGTGACAGGTGGCCAGCTCAGTGGTGACTTACTTAGTTATCGCACTGCAATTTGGAGTCTCCGAAACGCCCGGCCGACCCCCTCTCCCCGCCAACTGCTCTCAAGTCTGTTGATCATACACAAGTTACCTGTCTACCTATAATGGTAGGTTTGCTAAACTTATAACTTGTAACTTTTGTAACGGGAATAATGAAAGTATTTCCTGTATCTCTTATTTTTTTCTATATATTTTTTTAAGGCTTGATATTATAGTATTGATGAAAATAAGTCCAGATTCGTGTTCAGCATGACCTAAAGCATCATTGTAAACATTTTCATGAGATTCGGAGATGTTGAGTTTTCGCGTTGCACAACAAGAGTAATTTTCTGGGTGGACAACATGATATATTAGCTGCGGTGCCACATCTATTACTAAACTGGACCAAATACCATACACACTCGCTAATACTATATATTTTATATAGTATTATAATATACATTGTATTAGTATAGAATTATAGTAGTATAATATATATTATTAGCGAGTGTGTATGGTATTTGGTCTGGTTTAGTGATACATTTGGCATCGCCCTTAACATCGCCAGTCGTAGTCACTGAAAGTTTAGTCTTCCACGGGAATGGAAAGGAACACAAACAGCAATGGACCCTAGGGTCCGTGCATATGTTGTGTTCTTATTGCGTTGCTGAGTGTTGTTTTGATTTCTGACACAAGCACTGCTACATCATGTGTGTGTGTCACTGTCACTCACTATGGTTTGGAGGATCACGCGCTAGACTCGTGATCGCTGTGCCATGTGATTCTGATACCACACCGTTACCATCACTTCATATTCATTATTATTATTATTATTATTATTATTATTATATTATTATTTATTCATCATTATGGTGATGGTGAGGATGTAGGAAGGATATGTAAGTAAGTACGGTGCACACACATACACTTATACATAGGACGTGGGTCCTATCACCATATAAAGGCGGCCCACAACCTCATTAGATTTAGCCCTTCCCAGTAATCCGTGACTGGTGACCTGACAAATTCTTTCCTTAGCGGTTAGTTTACACTGCGTTTTTTTTATTTTTTTTTTTAGGAAAATAACTATGGACCATATAGTTCTGTTAGGGTTAACAAGAGAGCGCTGATCCTCTCACCAAGAAGCTGCCGTGACCCAGGATCGAATTTGCAATCTTGAGGCCACGAGCCCAGCCCCGTACCACAGAGCCATCCGACCCCAGAGGATTATGATTAGATAGCCTATCACATGCGTCTCGCTGCAAATTGCTGCTATAGGCAATGACTGGGTGATATAAAACAGTGCGTCATGTTCTCATAAATAATATCCATGCTTCACTTATATTATCTTTTATCTATAATCTTTGTCATTCTGTAGAGGAGGCAAGGGGGTTGGATCTATGGCACAGTGCTTGGCTCGTGGCCTAAAGGTTTCAAGTTCGATCCTGACTCGAGGCACCTTCTTGGTGAAAGGGATAGAGAGTGAGTTAATGCGAATAAAGTAAGCGCAACGAACTATAACATGTTGTAGAAAAAACTTGGATCAATTCAGTCACTAGCTGTCCAACTAAAATAAAGGTGCCATATCTCTATTGAATTTCTGTCTTGTCCTCACAAATATTTTCCTTTTCTAGTCAGTCAGACAATACTAAGCTACATCTTATTTTCTGTCTACTTTCTTTCTCTTTTTTGTATGAGTGAAGTAATTCTTTGAAGCAATATCATGGCAGAATTGTAAATTTCAACACATTAAAATCTTAACAGATGTAAAAAAAAGGGAGATTTAGAATTTAAGTTGAATGAGATGTATTAATTTTATAGCACAAAGGAAGGCAGCAAAAACCCCAGACTCATATCACATGGATGACAAGAGTTTAGAGCAGCAGTTCCCAACATATTGATCTTTTTTCTGCTTTCCTCACCACATCCTCATTATGGCACCCTTGCAGCAAATAAATCAGTAAATAATCAGCTAGTAAGATTGTGAGGAACTAGTATTGTAACAAGTACTACATATATTCTCAATCTGCACACCATGAAATATTACTAACTACTCAATTGCAGAAACATGTATTCATCAACACATTATTGTTATTATCATTATCATTGTTAGTTATTATTATTATCATTACTTTTTTCCAAAAATCTTAAACACCACATTGGGAACCACTAAATCACAAGAAATGTGTTCCATTCCTACATAAATGACAATGTAACTCTACACTACATATATTTTTCTCCATGCATAGATGTTCATGCTGAAATACTTTAATTACAGGTAAGCTGAAGAGCGAGTTAGCAGTTAGCACAACTGAACATGCCTGAAACACTTGGCCAAACACTCCCTGACCAAGATCCTGGATGTAGATGATTGTTGGGGTAGTATTGCAGACTCTCTTGTTTAGGGTTGAGTTGTAGCTACAGAGGTTTGATGGTAGGCTAAGTTATATGGAAGCTTTGTGATATCCATGTTTGCATCTGGCTGGTTTAAGTAATGAAGAAAGACAGATACATACATCATGCATAACTTTCTTATTCATTATTCAATAATCATATAACTGTTACTGATCCATCCAGTGCCAGTGTAGGAGTGAGTCTCTCTCTCTCTCTCTCTCTCTCTCTGAACCTATATTGTCCTTTAGTGTGAGTTACGCTTCCATTCTCAACTTGTACATAAGGAGAGCACTGAAAGCTATCAGCAGAAGCCTCCCAAGCTATATATTTTATCCTACAGGTGAAAGGAGGCTGGAAAGAAAAGGAAAAAAACCTTGCTCACATTGCTACGTACTCACAAAAAGGTTTTAGAGTAAGAGTTCAAAATGGTTGACCAATTTGGTTATAGAAGTGTCTTATACTCCCCTCTTGAAAATATTACAGTCGTGGGAAGGTGGAGTGAGTGAGTTAATGAGAACAAAGTAAGCGTTAGGCATATGGTGTTATGTTGAGCTAAATGGCAGACAGCAGAGGATGGAGGATGTTGGTTTATCAAAGAATGGCAAAACCCGAGCCATCAGAAGGTGAAAAAAACTGTACGTACTAAGCAGAATTCCAGAGCTTATCAGTGAAAGCAATGAAAGAGTGAGATATCAGATAACTTGTATTAATGAAGTGGAGAGAAATGGGATGAAAGTTTTGTGCAGTGCGGCTGAGGGAGTATGGGAGACATGAAGTTATCAAGCTCATAAGAACAGTAACCATAACAATAAAGGTGAGATGCAACATTGCAGGAGTGTGATAGATTGAAAACAGTGAAAGGAGGGAAGTTTATGAAACGAAAAGCTTTAGAACAAATGTTTAATACAACTGACTGGAATTCTCCTCATGTATAGGAGACACTATACATATAGATGGACAGTAGTGGCAGATCATTTAAATAAAGTAATATACAAAAGTAATATGCCAAATGACTTTTGCCAAAGCTTGGTTGCTTGGATAGTTATTATGATAAAAACCTGCTTAGATAACAGCAGCAATTACTTTTTTTTTCATCTTTCTAAAATTATGTGTATATTAAGAGACACTTTTAATCTGCAGCATTTGTTTTCTTGTGGAGAACAGTCTCGTCAGTGAAAAATATGTATAAAGAAGTTAGAATCACATATGCACTACAACAAAGAATGTGTTTAAAGCATCAAAGAACAATGATAACTCACCACTGTACAATAATCTAGTAAAGGTGCTAGATTGGTTATGTGATTTAGCTTGCCAATACCAAATAAAAATGTACAATTGTAGATTTTTTTGTAACTCAATAACATTAATCCGACCCAAGGTGGTATAAACACAAACTGGAATGCTTCCGTTACCTGCCCGTGAATAGCTTACAAAAAAGAAATAATAATAATAAATAAATAAATAAGATAGATTATAACTGCATTCAGTACAACGCATTTATCTCCACCGCTACTGCTAATATGCACAAGTATTTCCCAACCTTGACCTTAAATATTAACCTTTAAATTATTAATGGGGAGGATGATTTAGATTGGTGATCATGCTGGTGACATTTTGCAAACTTTTGATTAGTTTTGACAGCAATACATTTTTTGAAATTCTGTAAGTTGGGTGTGCTGGTGGTGTCACGCAAGATAATGTGTAATGGGAAGAATATTAGCAACTTTAAAATTTTCCTAACCTTCACCTTTAACCTTGAACTTTCAAAATGTAATGGAGTCGATACAGTTTCATGAGATGGTGATGCAAGATGTCAGGAAACTGCTAATGAAACAGAGACAGACACACAAACAAAGTGAAAAATAATAACCTCTCTTTCAACTTCTTTGGCAGATATAAATTAATATATGTATGATCAATGTACAATAGTTTTTTTTAATTTATATACCTAAAAAACAAATAATTTAATAGATAAACTATTACTTCACATAAATCACATATATAATCATTCACGTGTGTGTGTGTGTGTGTGTGTGTGTGTGTGTGTGTGTGTGTGTGTGTGTGTGTGTGTGTGTGTGTTCAGTCTGACAACACAATCTTGTAAAATTAAGTGGAAACAATAATATCATGACTTTCACCCCAATCATCAACACTTTAATTACCTTCGCCAATAATTACACCCATTATTGCCTTATAAAGTACCAGTATTTTTTTTTTTACTTGTGATATTCCTTCCTACCACAACTCCCTTGCAGTTTTCCCATGTTCCATTTATATCATGCAGACCCAGAACCAAATCATAAATTAATCTAGATCCTGTACATGAATAAAAAAGGTCTTTACATTTTATATGCTGAGACCTTTACCCTTTAACATTCACTTAAAGAGTAGCAATATGTCCTTTTGTAGAAAAATGAGATATTTGTATTTTCCAACAAAGTTTCATCATGTGTGAAGTAAGACAGTGAACACTCCTCTCCTTAAACTATTTCTTTAACTTCAATTCCAATATCTTTATCAATTTTTTTCTTGATCGCCTTATTCTTGTGTATCCTTTTTATGTGTGAGGTAAGGTAGTCGGACCTGTTGCCTCGATAGTTGCAGTAGGGGCAGTGGTAGGGCAGGTTCTTGGTGTGTGTGCGGACGTGCTGGGCCAGACGCCAACGTGCACGGTAACCATTCTCACAAAACGGACACTTGTGGGGCTTCTCACCAGTGTGCTTCATGAGATGCAGCCGTAAATAATCTAATCTCTGCATGATCTTACCACAAAATTTACATACTAGTTCTCCATCCCATTCCCCTTTGAAATTATTCATTATATCCTCCATTGGGGTCTCAAGCCATGAAGGTTCTGGCTCCTCTGGCTCTGAAATGTATGCTATGTCATCTGTTTCATTACATATTTTCTTCTTTTGCATGTTAGAGGAGTTAGAGGGATCAAATATAATTTTTTCTTTTCTAATTCTTTTGCTGGGAGATCTGAGAGCTTGCTTATCTTTTTTAAACTGTTGGAGAGAAATATAAGATGTAGAAAGGCTTCCCTTGTCAATTGATGGTGGCAACGTGTGCTCTTTCGCAGAACTTTTCTCGGTCTGTGGGTCAGATGGACACCAATCATCACTATCATCTTCAATCTCTTCTTTTATTATTACATCTTCCTTTTCTTCCTTCATTACAACTCCAGTTTTTTCCTTTATGGTTGGTAGTGGTTTTAACAAACTGCTGTCTACCTTTGAAGGACTGTAGGTGTTGGGTGTTGTTGTCAGATCACTCTCAAACACATTCCTGTCTATCTTTGAAGGAATGTTGTTGGTATTGGGTGTTGTTGTGACATCACTATCATTTTCTACCTTTATCGTTAGCAGTGGTTCTAACAAACTGTTGTCTATCTTTGAAGCACTGTAGGTGTTGGGTGTCATTGTAAGATCGCTATCATTTTCTTCTTTTATCATTGACCGTGGTTTAAACACAGTACTGTCTGTGTCTAAAGAATCATGGTTGGTGTTCGATGTTGTTGTGACATCACTCTTGAACACATTACTGTCTATCTTTGAAAGACTGTTGTTGGTGTTGGGTGTTGTTGTGACATCACGATCATTTTCTTCCTTTATCATTAACCGTGGTTCCAACACAGTACTGTCTGTGTCTAAAAGATCACAGCTGGTGTTGGATGATGTAGTGACATCACTATCATATTCTTCCTTTATCCTTTGTGATGGGTATGACACATCATTGCTGGCTATGGAGGAGGTACTGGTGGTACCGACGTTGCTGTAGTGTGGCTGCTGATTCAGAATAACCATGAACTTTTGGGACACCATCTTGAACTCTGAAACAAGAATTAAGGAATGTTAAATGTACACTACCACAGTATCAATTCTCATCACACAACATTTAATAACGTCTTCAGGAAGGAAGAAATACCATCTAAAAGTTGTAATTTGCACAAATAATTTTGTTAGATAAAGTTTAAGGTAACTTAATTAAATTTTTATTTTTTATTGGATGATTAGAAAGTCACGTTATAGATTTCCCATCCTAATATATTGAATATGTAGATACTTCTTACTATGACAGTGTTAATACTGCATGAGAACAATTACTGCTATGTAATATCTTCCTCCTTATATGTTGTTGTAACCTCAACAACCATGCAAACCACATTCCTACCTGCCATAGTCTCCAAGACCCCAGCAGTGATAGAGTAACAAGCCATGGCTGTAGCCACACCTGCTCTAGAACAGGGGATGTTGAAAATCTCTGAGTTCTGACAAACAGCATTTAGAACTTAGACATAAAACATCAGACTTTTTATCAGAGAAATAGTTCTCAAAAGCACCATGTCCTATACAACAAAGATCAAGCATTTTCTGCCTCCCTTAGCATACTGCACCTTATACAGAAAGGACTATGAACTACCATAATGAACCACTAAGCCTGCCGCACATTGTAAAGCAGTGCAGGACAAGGCAGGGCAGGACATCACAGATATCTTTATCTAGTTATTTCATATGAGTGCATAGTGAGATGCTCCCTTAACCCTCTGTGCCTTGTCTTTTTGTAGGAGAGAATACAGAGGAGGTCTTCCCAGACCCATCGCTCCATCCCTTTTGTCGTCTTTTAGGACTGCAAGGATTGTGGTGGTGGAATTTTTGTCCCACCACAGGGAAAACTGTTATAATAATACTGTCACAAGAAAGGTGATATCAAAGATCTAAACACTTATCATCCAGTAAGTCTACTGTCCTGTAATATACAAGCTTGTTACAAAGGTGCTCAGAAATAAGGTTAGTGCACCACTAGACTTAAATCAGCTGAAAGTGTAAGCAAGCTTCATGAGTGGTTATTCAACAAGTGAGCACATCCATGTCATTAATCAAGCAGTGGAAAAATATGCAGGGTACACTAAACTGCTATATATGGCTTTCATAGTCTTCAACTGAGTGGAAATATCTGCAGCTATGAAAGACAGGAGAGAGAGGAAATGTATGTGAAGGTATTATAAGACATCTATAAAGGAAACATTGCTACTAAAACGCTACATAAGGTCAGTGAAAGAATATCAATACAGAAAGGGGTCAGACAAGGCGACACTACAACTCATAAACTGTTTATGACACTATTAATGGAAGTACTTAGGAAC
Source organism: Cancer borealis (assembly GCA_036785275.1). Lineage (NCBI taxonomy): Eukaryota > Metazoa > Arthropoda > Malacostraca > Decapoda > Cancridae > Cancer > Cancer borealis. The sequence continues at coordinate 103,384 of JAXIVD010000182.1, read as the reverse complement.
TTGGAATGGGAAGAGGCAGGAATCATGGTATATGGACAATACCGATGTAATGTCAGATTTGCTAATGATATTGTTCTCATGAGCGAAATCTACATATGATTATATGCTAACCAAACCTAACCTAATGTAATTGAACAAAACTTAACCTAACTTAACCAAATCTAACCATTCAGTTATTTAAATTAAACTTAGACTAGGTTGGGTTAGATTATGTTTAGGTGAGGTTTGGTTACATAAAAAAAAATTATTATATTCTTTAAAAAATTGAAAATGGATGGTATGGAACGGATTTCGAAGGTTAGGTTAGGTTAGCATAGAAAAGCTTATATTTAATTCTAGAAAAATAAAATTGAAAACGAGCAGGCCGGAGGAAGGCTAATAGTGGGCCAATAGGGAGACAAAAAATATTTTTTAAGTAGAATTAGTTTTTCTGTTTTTGATGAGCTTTGATTGATTTAAGACCTCATACATACCAAATTAAACTAACTAAACTAAACCAAACTAAACCAAACCAAACCAAACCTAACCTAACCTAAGCTGTTACAAGCAGATTAGGCAGCTACCAGAAAAAAAGGTTTCATTAACATTTACTAGAAATTCTGACAGGACACTCAACATATACGCCATTACAGTCATGATAACCTGTATATACAAATTAGTAAGGGGGCGAACCTATCATGAAGTAACATTACCTAATCTAATCAAACGTAACATTACCTAACCTAACCGAACGTAACATTACCTAACCTAAACGTAACATTACCTAACCTAACCGAACCTAACATTGATTAACCTAAAGCAAACGTAACATTACCTACATAACCAAACGTAACATTTTCTAACCTAACCGAACTTAACATTAATTAACCTAAAGCAAACGTAACATTACCTAACCTAACAGAACGTACCATTGATTAACCTAAAACGAACGTAACATTATCTAACCTAACAGAACGTAACATTACCCAACCTACCTTAACCTAACCTAATGGCTAGTAACGCTGCCTAACCTATCCAAATATACCATAACTTAAATCAAAGCACCACATAATGCCTTTAACCTCCTGGTCCTCCTCCTTGAGCTCGTTTATAACCAAGGATTATATAACTACAACAGTACAAGATGACAACCAACATTCAACATGGCCACCGAGTATTACATTTTACACAACCAGACATAGAGTAAAAAACAGTGATTTACGGGAGAAGTGATATACATAAGTGTTTTGTACTATCTTACTTACATAATTTCACAATAGTGGTAGTTTTTCTTCCAGCAGCTGGGCGGTTTAATGGTTAAATAACACCAGAGTCCAAGTTGCTGCCTAACCTCGTCGCTTCTTAGGCCTCCGTAACAAGCGTATATTAGGTGAACATATTATTGCTAATTAACCTTTATTGGCAACCTTTATACTATATTAACATCGTCGAAAAAGGCTTTAAGTTTAATGTAAGTATACCAAAATGATTCCGTAAGTGAACTTAGTGAAGTATGTATTTCAATTATTATATATTAATGACGTACGACTTAATTCAGTTTAAGTAATTGGACTAAGCATATCTATTAATTAATGGACCAATCACTTCTTTTTTTTATCAAGCAATCAAGCACCTTGTGCATTAGCTTCTCCATTTCAGTGAGAACTGAGAAGTGCACTTGTGTTCGAGCCCCTTCATGCTTTTATTGTTGATTGGTTCGCTTGTCTATATTCATTTTTATCAATAAGACTATACTTAGAAAACTTAAGAACTGGATTTCTACTCTGAACTGACCGTAATGTTAGTTCTAAGATATTATACTTACTGTCCTTAACGCATCTGTCTAGATTTAATTTTAATGAATGTCAATATCTACACAAGACTGATATTGAATTGACTTTATGTACAATCGCATTTGGACTGATTAGTTTTCCTCACGTACCTGAGGAGAACTAAGTCTATCTATATGCTAATGGATGAACAATTTGAGAAAATGTATTTACAGAGCTCAGGTTAAGTTAGGTTAGGAAAGGTTAGATTTAATTTTGTTTAAAACTTAAAATCTACAATGGTGAGTGTGGGAAGGGGTTGTTGGCTGGCCAGTTGAATTGCATTTATGTACAATCGTGTTTGAAAATAGCTTTCTTAAGGTAACTAAGGAAAACTAACGCCATTAAAAGAAAAAGAAAAAACACAGTTCCCCAATAGATCGAACCCTAAGCTTGTTAGTATAGGAAGAAGAAACGAATTATATTTTTTTCCAAATAAATAATCCATTATTAGAGAGCAATCTAAAATCACCCTTGGGAGTAAAACAAGGAATTGTCATTTATTAAAACATTCGCAGGTACGTATTAATGAGTAATACAATAAGTAAAATACATAAGAATCAACAACAAAAATGGGTCCGCTGAGATAAATAGACAGATAGATAGATAGAGGATGGGTGAGGGGAGGGAGGTGGGGAGAAGGGGGTAGGGAAGAGATAACAGTCAGCTGATGTGTCAACAGCAACAACAACAACAGCACGTGTGTGTGTGTGTGTCTGCCTGGCTGTGACGCCGGAAGGTTGCTAGGAAACTTTCGCTGCTATCTCCAATTCTCTTGTTTTTGGCTATATTTAAAAGTGAGTGTATGATTGTATTACACCGACATTAAGTAACGAAGATGTATTTGTTATACATATGACTGTATGGTTTGTTCATGGTGTATATTAAGGGAGAGTGTTAAACAATGTATGTTATGTAATAGTTTGGCAACACTCCGTCCTTGCTAGATTTTAAAGGCTTCTTAGAGCCTTCTTAGATCATCTTATATGATAATTAACCCCACCCTGCATTATAGATTACTTAACAATTGCTTTTACAAATGCACGTATTCAAGAGGATATTCATTCTATGTTAAATACCCAGATCATTGATATTTTAACTAGTCAGTTAGCCATTATGGGTAAATCTAAAGATATTTACATAATTAAATATGTCTTTATTGATATGATTCCAAAGTCTAAAGGAGTTAGTGAATAATTTATTTCTAATTCACAAGAAAAGAGATTTCTGGAGAGCATCTTCATTGATGGATACCGGAACTGAAACCCATGCACCTTAACCTTAACCTTAAAAGACTTAAAAAACTATCCGCCAATATGTTTACCGTCTGTTGTAATACAAGCTTTTTTATGAAAGTTCTTATGAATAAGATTAGTGCAATGCTTTCAAATCAATGCATTTAAATGAACCAAAAGAGCAAACTGAATTCCGGAGTATTTATTCAACAACTAAACACTTTCATATTATTAGTTAAGTAATGGAAAAATATGCAGAACACACTAAACCACTATGCATGGCTCTCACAGACTATAAAAAGGCCTTTGACTCGGTAGGAACATCAGTAGTTATGCAAGTACTCAGGAAACATTGGGTACAGGAAATATATGTGAAGGTACTATTGGATGTCAAATATAAGGAAAACACTGCCACTAGAAAGGTACATAAGGTCAGCAATAAAATACCAATAAAGTAAAGGGTCAGACAAGGTGACATTATCTCTCCTAAAGTAAAGTATTAGAGGAAGGCCAGTTGTAAGATGGAAGGACTGGATAAAGGAATACATGCATGAAAGAGATGGTGATAGAAGGTGAGTGTGTGTGGATAGGTTGAAATGATATCCAGTCATTTCGCCCACATGTCAGTTCGCCCACACCAAAAGGTCGTTTCGCCCAAAGTCAGTTCGCCCAATCGGTGGAGTCATTTCGCCCACATTAGATAATTCCTTTACTGTGTAAATAATCCTTTTCTTAATGACAATAAAATATGTATGAGAAACATATTACGGCATTATGTGATCGTGTACAAACATTTATTTGTATAATTATGATTCATCAATAAATAAATAAGTACTCAAGTCTGTGTATTATTTAAGCACTCTTAAGAATGTTATTTAAGGTAAATTAAGGTAATTAATGCAATGAAACAAAAAATATTAGCTAGCATTACAAGGCACGGGACATTAGTTTAATTTTATTTTACTTTTAGCATTATGACATTAGTTATCGTTTTATTTTACATTAGAATGATGAAATTAGTTTTCATACATTTGATTCTTTGTATGTTTCTCTGATGTTTTAATAAAGGTTTTACTAATACATGATTTGTGCATAGTTGAATAATATTTGTGGGCGAACGAACTCTACATTTGGGCGAACTGACTTGTGGGCGAACTGACATGTGGGCGAAATGACTGTAAACCGTTGAGATGGATCAGGCTGTGTCAAAAACTGAATCGATCTTGGAATTTCGAGTTTTGTTTCATGGTGGACTAACACAATGGGCATTATATTCTCATGTTTAATGTATATGTGCCCTTTATTTAACTCAAAACTTCCTTTAACTTTAGCAGAACTATTGTCTTTAGTTACCTAGTTCGGGAAGACTATTTAATCACCTTTTAATAAGGAAAGAAACATTTGGGTAAAGTAGTGCATTACTCACCCTCACTGTGTTTCCTCATGACAGAACCATAATGTTGAGGGTGGCTGCAAGGAGGACGTGGCTGTACTCTCGCCACTGTCTCTGTGCTCTGCCCCGGTGCCAGTCTTCCTCCAGGTGGCTGAGAAGGTCCCTGTTCTCCACCACTGCCCTCACCTCCAACATGCCAGTGTTCAAACACGCTGAAAAGTTCAAGGATAATATTGCCCTCACTGACCAACATGGTGAACACACCTATGGACAAATTCATAGATTAAGGTACTTGCCTATCTCTCCATGCCTGTCTTCACTTTTCACCATCTAAGCATCTCAATTTCTTCTCACAGTAAATATATGAAATGTACATTGGTAGCACAGTGCATTAATAGCATAAGTTACAGTCTCATCAAAATATTGACAAAAAATATAATTATACCCTGCATTTTATTGATGATTTTATTGATTATAGGAAAATTGTAACATTTTAATACAGTACTTAACAAAAATATTGTTGTCTTGCCAATTTATGAACTTTGTTATTGACAAGGGTGAAATTAAACATTGTATTTGCATGCAAATTGCAAGATTTGTAAATATTGATATTTAATCATGTTTCCATCAGCATTCATTCATAATAACTTTGATGTGATATGTCATACGATCCAATTTCCTTAAATTTATTTGATCAATGAGGCAGAATACACTGGTAATGTTGTTGGTTCTCATGAGAGTCCACATATTCTCAATCTAATTTAGCTCCAGATAACTGTGTTGCAGGTGACTGCCTTTCGTTGTTGGCTCCATACTTTGTAGACAAGTGATGATTGCTGATGTACACCACACCATTGCCATAGTTTGAACCTTGGCAATGCTGTTCATCGTCCTACTGGCGCGAAGTAGCTATCTGAGATTCACGAGTAGCTATCGAGTTGCTATCCACGAGGCCCCATTGTACTTATTTCTCTCACATTATTATTTCTATTCTATGTTTGAAAATAATATTTTATGGATCTTTTATTTCTGTAGAACTGTGTCTTCAAATTTTCCTGCTTCATGAGTGTTTGCCTCTTTCCACAGTGGCCATCTGGCCTGGCTCATCCAAGACATCCTAGGGGAGGACACAGTACAGCAGCGCATCGCCTTCCTCTGTCCCAATGATGTGTCATATATAATTTCCCAGTGGGCCACATGGATGGCTGGACACATTGGTGAGTCTGTCAAGGGTTTCAAATGTTTTGTGGATGAGCTAGGACTCAATGGCATGGAATTTACATATTGGAGGGTTCATAAAGTTGCCTGACTCCTTGCAGGGTTCATAAAGCTGCCTAACCCTTTGCATATGACTCACTGATAGTTATTTTATTGTTATAGGGAAACATGTTGATATATAAGTTAATATATATATATATATATATATATATATATATATATATATATATATATATATATATATATATATATATATATATATTGTTTCTACTTTCTAAAGTATTGTTGGACATTTTGTGTAATTTAGTTCAAGGCTTTAACAATGTATTATATTTGGATAAAGTGTAAGCATTAAAAATGCTGTACTGAATAACTGGCTATATATTAAAACATTGCTATTGTTGCTATGAAGGCTTAGCTGAACAAGCTTTCAAAATATTGAAGATCTAGAAATATAATTTTATCAATGATAATAAAGTAATGAAATTTAGCATTTATTACATGATTTGGTATGATCACTTTGAAAATGTTAAAAAGCAACTGAAGATTTAAAAACAAACTGGTTCCTTGTGAAAGAAAACTTCTCAATCATAATAGTTGGTGTCATGTGGGAGATTACTTTTGTAATATGTATTGTGTTGTCTACTAAAAGCACTCCATCCCATCTCTATTCTGCTTTTGTGATCTGAACATGCACCAATTTTCTGTTCTATCAACATATCACCTTTATCATACTGTGTATCTCGTCCAAAGGCATGGTTGTAGTGATCACGTTGAGGGGGTGAGCCAGTACCATGCCAGTGTCTTGGCGGGGGACACTTTGAGTTTAATTTCTTACACTGGATCTGTCTAATTTAGTGGTACTTATCTAGTTTACTTCCTCTGATCATGGAAGTATTAAGTCTTATCATTTTAACAAGGTAGTATTACTTTTAGCAGGACTTCCTGATAATATGAGGTTACTACTACTACCACCACTACTACTACTACCACTACTACTACTGTTGTTGTTTTTGTTTCATATGAATTTCCGTCATCTTTCTCCCCACAGCTGTGCCACTTTACCCCCGTCACCCAGCTCCTGAACTAGACTACTTTGTGAGGGACAGTAAGGCAGCTGTTATCATCACTATCTCTGAGTACGCCCCTAAGGTGAAGCAGATCCTCTCTGGCCAGCAGGTGAGTGTTTAGGTGATACTGTAACCTTGCATCTGTGACACATAATAAGAGCCTGACTACCTGATTTGCCTGTTAGGGAGTAAAGTCGTTAGTCAGTAGATTAAAGAGCTGGATAATCAGATAGTAGTTAGTTATTAGTTGAATAGGTAGTTAGGTAGATGTCATTCATTTAACAAGTCTATCATCATTATGTGAGTGTAAATTATGGGGGAACCTCCTATCTTATGTATCTACTTCCCAGTCCTCTTTGTGTTAGGGAATGGGAGTGTTGTGGTGTTCAGTGTTCAGTGAAGTGTGTGTTTTGCCTCTGATTTGCATGGAGTGTGTAAAGACAATAATCTTGTGTTCTCTTTTGCATTAATTCCAAATTATCTACATTATCATTCCTCCCCACACTTTTCCTTTTCAATTTATTCTAAACTTTGTCTTTGCATCTGTTCCTCCATGCACAACAGTCAATAATATTAAATCCTAAATACTCTAAATATCCTTCCTCCTTAACCTTCTAACAATCTGCTGTCTTTAGGGTGGGTTCAAAGATCGTTTGTCATTATATAATCTGGAGCGATTCCCACAAATTGATGATGTTTGGTATGAATGGTAAAATTGTCCCCATCCATGTCCATCAGCGCATACTTATCTTGCCGTCAAAACCACTTCATTGTCCATGAATGAACATATGTTGGATGTGGTCATCCTTCCTCACCCTTCACACTCGAGAGAGGAAGCAGGAATTTCTGAGTTGTGGAATAAGATGAATAGATCAATGAGTTTGTATGTTTTATCTCTCTCTCTCTCTCTCTCTCTCTCTCTCTCTCTCTCTCTCTCTCTCTCTCTCTCTCTCTCTCTCTCTCTCTCTCTCTCTCTCTCTCTCTCTCTCTCTCTCTCTCTCTCTCTCATATGGTGTATATTTTCATCTAGTTCCTGGTGCTTTAAGGTGATTGTGCTGGAGGAGTTCTTCTTCAAGCCGTCAATACAGGATGACTCCCTCCGCCCGGCACACTATGGCCGGGATCAACATTTCTACTCGTTCAGTGATGCCATGATCCTGTACACTAGTGGTACTACCGGTCCTCCCAAAGGTACGCTAGCTGCACATTCTGACCTCTTGTTGTATTACTTAGCTACCATTTCTTGGCTTTTTTCCTCATCTTAGTGTTTGCTTTGCTTTTAAAACTCCTGCTCTTTGTCTCACCATTTACTCCATCTTATCTTTTACCTTGTTGATGTTGTCTATTACATTCTTCATATCACTGTTTTCCTTACATTATTCATTGAAGTTTGACACAGTGGCGTTCATCCACTGCAATTACTTCTCAGATGATTTTTTTTTTACATTCTTTTATCTCTTCCTTTACTCCCCTTATCATTATCCTTGTTGTGTGTTCTTCTGCCTCTATTTTCTGTAATCTCACCATGGTTTTGGAGATATATAGATCTTCCTGAGTTAAACCTTTAAATGCGGGAGACAGTGATGATCCTTCTGACGGTTTAATTTTGTTTCCTTCAATTATCACTTCACACAATGGACTTTCCTTGGTTATGGTCTTCCCTAAATCCTCATTCCTTACCCTCTTGACAAGACCATTATTTGACAGAACTCAGAACTCTATCTTGAGTATCGTTCTTTGTTTACAATCGTGGCTCGTGTGTGTGTGTGTGTGTATGTGTGTGTGTTTGCTTAATTATATTTACCTAGTTGTAATATACAGGGCTTGGGCTACACTCGTGTAATCCAGTTTCCGCGTCTATATTTGTCCAGTTTTTCCTTCAGTTGATGTAAATTATTTGTCATTATTACCTCCTCTTTCAGTCCATTCCAAGAATCTATACTTCTTTGGAGAGAAAACTGTATTTATTTGTATTTTTCAAGCAAATTCCTTTTTGCTAAGTCACCTATTTCTCTTCTTTCTTTTAGTGTTGTTAGATGCATTTATTTAATCTTTCCTCATATGTTAGGTCTTCCAAATCTATCACCATCTTAGTTGCTATTCTGTATGTTTGTGTGTGTGTGTATATATATATATATATATATATATATATATATATATATATATATATATATATATATATATATATATATATATATATATATATATATATGCGCGTGCATTTGTGTGTGTATGCGCAGGTCTTTGTGTGTGCATGCGTGCTTATCAGCATACATTGTGCATCACTTGGGTGCCTTTGCCATTGCAGGTGTGTTGCTGAGCCACAACAATGTAGAGTCTCAGGTATGCAGTCTCCACCAGGCATGGGGATGGACACAGCGGGACACCTTGCTGCACTGCCTTCCCCTCCACCATACTCACGGCATTGTTAACGCCCTCCTGTGTCCCCTCTACCTCGGTGCCAGGTGCTTCACACTACACCCAACACTCTCACCTCACTCCTTATGCTTACATACATTTAGGAATACTTACATCACACATTTAGGTGACTAACAGCAAACTCACTTAGAGTTACACATGAAAAAAATGCAGTTAAATTTTGCAAAATTCTGTTGTTATTTTCAATTTGATCCATAATAAACCACGTATTGAAATTTTAGTCTTAAAAGGTTAAATCAAAGAGTGGAAAAGATCATTCAATATTTTCTTTGGGATGCTCCTAATAAGGGTGATCAAAACAGATCATGAGTCTCCATTTCACCTTGGCTCTGTATCTTACTTTTTTTTTTTGTCTTGATCCTATGGCGCTGGTAGGCTCGTTGGAGACTTGAATGGTTGGCCTCCGCCTGTTAGTAGTGCAGGCTAGATTTTTTAAGTGACGCCTCGTTTCTTGTTGAGAAACTCATGCTGCCAAGATCCTTGATGCATCTTCCTGTTACCTCCTGCATGTCCTCCCTCACTGCATCCTTAAACCTTCACCTTTGTTTTCCTATTCTCCTGCTGCCTACCAGCTCCATCCTCAACATCCTCCCAATGTAACTTGTATCCCTCCTCTGCACATACCTAAACCATCTCAGTATTGACTCTCACTATATCTCTGAACTGTCCAACCTGAGCTGTCCCTTTAATATACCGTTTATCTCGGCGGATAAGACAACACAAATCATCAAAAAACCAGGGGTCGTCTTATAGACCTGGTACAAAAGTAGGGGTTTTAAAACCTACCGACTATGCCTACCAGATCACTCAAAAACAACACCACATGTACAGTATGTAAACAATTCAGTCATTGACAGTGGTTTACTACCAACTATCCACCAATATGAGCTAAAACCATGAAACTGAGACTGAAGTTTGGGGGTTGATTTATCAGAAAGTTATCTTATCTGCCGAGATATATGATAATTAAAAAATGATGGGTGAAACATCGCGATTTGCACAGGGAAACAACAGCAGGTCTGTATGAGGTAGTGTTGGGCATCTAAACCTTAACACTCTCTCCACTCAACACTTTCACTTCACAAGATGAGGTCCGTTGAGGTTGAGGTCCGTTACATTGACATTGATAACTGCTAATACGCTTTCTTTATATGATTTTAGTTTGATTCCCAGCAAAAGTCTGAAACTTGTATATATTCTATACACCCTTCCAACCATGTTAACCTGTAGAGTGCACAATAGGGGTTTTCCAGTCCATCCGTGAATGCTCAATTATGACTATATTATGAAATTCCTACAGCCTGAGCTGTGGCTTGCACTCTACAGGTTAAAAGAGCTGGTTGATTAGAGTGCTTACAAATAACAATTGAAGAAAGTAACTACTAACCTGCTTTGGGAATTTGCTTCTTTTATGAGCACAAAAGACCAATAGGATTAACTCACTACACATTCAAAGGCCAGGAACCAGAGATGACACCTAAATTATTCATGTTTTCATTACTATTTTACTTCTGAGTCCTGTTATTCATTTACCTTTAATTAGTGAAATTGATTTCCAAAACTCTTACTTCACTACATTTTTCAGTCTGATGCTCACCTATAACCTTCTATACTGACGCTAATCTTCTCTTGTTTGGTTCCAGAGTAGTGATGCTTCCAACCTTCTCCCCGGCTGAGGTGTGGAGTCATCTGCTTGCGTTGAACGCCCCGGTGGAGGCACGTGTCACCCTCTTCATGGCTGTGCCCACCATGTATGTGAAGCTGCTGGATGAGTACCACGCCCGCCTCACCAAGAACTCCCGCACCAAGGAGTATGTGCGTTCAGTGTGCACCCAAAACATCAGGTTGGTGCTCATACTCCCTTCTTCCTTTTAATACTTCCTAGTGCCTCAAGGAGTCTTATCCTTGTCACCATCCCTCCCAACACTTCCAAATTGTTTCCATTCTAAATATTGCTGACACAGTCTCACCTTAGCTTACAACTACAAGAGAAAACTTTTTAGTATTATCTTTGTTCTTCTTTGGAAGGATACCTTGTCATTCATCATTGTTCCACCAAACTATAAATATGGACACACAATCTCATTACCATACAGAATCACCGTCATTACCACTCTAGGACACATCATTATTAATCATATCACTCCCATCATGAAAGCTAACAGTATTTGAATGTATTTGCCTTTGACGTGTTAGTAATATCTCATATAATCAATCATTCACGATGGAAAATAATGCAAGTTAATTAGTCTTTTTAAGGGATAGGAAACATTCCTTTATCTAATGATTATAACATGATGATAGTGATATTTGTGTTCCTTTCCCAGGTTGATGATCAGTGGGTCAGCTGCCTTGCCAGAGTCTGTGCTAAGCAGCTGGCAGGAAGTCACGGGACATGTGCTGCTGGAGCGATATGGTATGACAGAGATTGGCATGGCTCTCTCCAACCCTCTCAAGGGCACACGCCGCCCTGGTAAGTCCACAGGAATTCAGGGATATATATATATATATATATATATATATATATATATATATATATATAGTGAAATTTAGATATACATAAGTAATACTAATCACAATAATTGAATATACAAAAGTACATAAAATTAAAGATTAGTGGCCCATCTTATCAACTGCATTGCCTCAAGTTTCAATGTCACTCACCCAACGTTTGTGTTTTTTCCATCCATGTGTGATTAATGATAAAAAGGAAAAAAGATTCTTGACCTTTAAAATACAGAGACTATGATTCTGCTCCTTTAAAAAGCAGAAAAGAACAAACATACAGAGCAAAGGAACAAATAATTCAGCTTAAGAACACCAGCAACATACACAGATTAAGGAAGGGTGTTGATCGGGGAGTCACTAGCATACAGTAAACTATATGTTTTTTGTTGCCTTGCACTGAGTCTCTCTTGTACTGGCAGGTTTTGTGGGTACCCCGCTGCCAGGGGTGGAGGTGCGCATTGCCAAGTTTGTGCCTGGCCAAGAGGACTACCAAGTGTTGTGTGAAGGTAACAACACCGGCACTAAAGTCATGCCAGAATGTGAGGATGAGGTGAGTCCATTCTTTAATCTCTCGTCTTACATAAGTCTAAAATACACGTTTTAATACAATACATTTGAGGTGTCACTATAAAAAATCAAAACCTACGCCAAACAACGAGCAAGAGGCAAGTCCGTCTTAGGCCCCATAAAGCCTACTGACTCCAACGGTTGTGATGTAAGAAAAAAAAAAAAAAAAGTTCCCACACCATAATCTTCAGTAAGACGCCGCACAGATACACCAAGATCAAGCTTCTGTAATAACTCTACTTTATGTGCTATCAATAATGACAGTTGATTCCTTTTCTGTTTCTCACTGTTATCCATAGGAGAATCTGCAGCTCTTTTTGACATTTTCAGTCTTCAAAGTAAAAAAAGATCTGAAAAATATAAACAGAGTATCTGTGAGCAGCAAAAGTGACGTGCATCTGACTGATGGGAGCACTGAGACACAACTGTGTCCTGGATTGACCACAAGCTTTAATGTGAACACAACATCCTGGAAAAAATTTTCGGGTTTTGGACCTTTTCGGCTTTCAGAATTTTGGATAAAAGATTGTGAACATATATATATATGTACCGAGGGTCAGTGTTACTGCCACTGTACCGTAGGTAAATATTACCTTCTATTGACACTGCTGTCATCACTGTACCGTTTCGGTATAAACTCTACCTTCTTATCTACTACTTTCTATCTACTTTCTATGCTGCCACCACGACACCACTTGGGTATCGACACTATTGCTACTACTACCACTTGGCCCTCCACCACCGAGGTTGAGATACGAACAGAAAACGAATATAGTAAAATAATGGACAACTTTAATGATGAATAAATAAATAAAGTACTCGCTATATCCGTGGTGGTGCTCTTACAAGTGCTTAACCACCCTTTGCGACACAAACATAAACAAATACATTAACACAAATATTCCTATTCTATCCTACCTAACTATACGTGAGGGAACTGATGGAAAACGACCAAAATACACTCACGCCACAAATACTGTTTGAGAGTCACTGGGTCCTTCTGGCTGTCGTCCTTGGCGAAAGGCAACTCCATATGCAGCCTTAGTCAAATCACAACCGAAAGACAGTCTTTTGCTGGTCCTCTCGGCAGCTGTATCCGGGAGGACAATTTACTGTTAGATATTAATCTTAATGTTTTTTCAAGAGTGTGGCAAGGCTTTTAGGAACACTAGGCTTACCTGTCTGGAGCGGGGTCACGGAACACTAGTGACTGACTTTCCGCCCAGACCGGTATATATATCCTCAGTTCCAGTGACGTCACGCGTTTTTCCCATCATCCCCTCTATCTAGTGGTACCTACTCTAACCATAACAAGGTATCTAACGAGTGTCGAGAATACGAGGATTTACCGGTGATTCCGCAAAGGAATCACCGTAATGATAGTTGGCCCGTTGTACTCGGTACATATATATATATATATATATATATATATATATATATATATATATATATATATATATATATATATATGTATATGTATATATATATATATATATATATATATATATATAATATATATGTATATATATGTATATATATATATATATATATATATATATATATATATATATATATATATATATATATATATATATATATATATATATATTATATACATATATATATACATATATATATATATATATATATATATATATATATATATATATATATATATATATATATATATATATATATATATATGTATATGTATATATATATATATATATATATATATATATATATATATATATATATATGTATATATATATATATATATATATATATATATATATATATATATATATATATATATATATATATATACATATATATATATATATATATATATATATATATATATATATATATATATATATATATATATATGTACCGAGTCTCCGACGTTGGTTTACGAACAGAAAACGAATATAAAAATAATGGACAACTTTAATGATGAATAAAATAAATAAAGTATTCGCTATATCCGTGGTGGTGCTCTTACAAATGCTTATCCACCCTTAGCGACACAAACATAAACATATACCTTAACACAAATATTCCTATTCTATCCTACCTAACTATACGTGAGGGAACTGATGGAAAACGACCAAAATACACTCACGCCACAAATATTGTTTGAGAGTCACTGGGTCCTTCTGGCCGTCGTCCTTGTTTGAGAGGCAACTCCACATGCAGCCTTCGTCAAACACCAACCGAAAGACAGTCTTTTGCTGGTCCTCTCGGCAGCTGTATCCGGGAGGACAATTTACCGTTAGATATTAATAACAATGTTTTTCAAGTGTGGCAAGGCTTTTAGGAACACTGAAGGCTTACCTGTCTGGAGCGGGGTCACGGAACACTAGTGACTGACCTCCCGCCCAGACCGGTATATATATCCTCAGTTCCAGTGACGTCACGCGTTTTTCCCATCATCCTCTTTCGCTAGTAGTACCTACTCTAACCATAACAAGGTATCTTAACGAGCGTCGAGAATACGAGGATTTACCGGTGATTCCGCAAAGGAATCACCGTAATGATAGTTGGCCCGTTGTACTCGGTACACGGCTTTCCTCTTTAAAAAAAATAAATCCTCGTATTCTCACACTCGTAAGAACATGAGTTTATATATTATCAACATAAGTCGGGACCGGTCTTCTTCTTTTCTTCTTTCTTCTTGTCTCTATGCAAGACTTCCGAGTCAGACGTGACTCGACCTCCTGGTCGGAATAGGTGAACCCAACTCCCAACCAGTCCTGGTAAACTGAGCAGGGTGGTGATCCTCGACGGGGTCTCACCAAAGCCTTCATCCATGGGGGGTGAACTTCCAGTCCTTTACCTGGGCACTACAGAGCCCCCAGGACTGCGGTGATCTCTGCTTCAGCTGCGGGACCAGTTTACCAGTTCGGCATCTCCTCGCCGCTGCAAAAGAGTTTTTATAGGCAGTAACCTTTCCTTTAACCACCCAGGGGTCTACTTACTACCATCTCTCCCTCTCAACACTCCTCTAGGAATTCCTCACAGGCCTTCGGGCTCTGCGTGGTTCCTCCGTGTCATCCTCATCCTCGGAAGGAAACACGATCTCGCTCACGTCGACTATAGAACCTCCATCACCCACAACTAGTGTTAACTTGTCCGCGGCACGGTGGATTGTGTCGCCGTTGACAGTGAGGTGGTGGGTGGTTGTAATGATGGTTGTAGTAGTAACTGCCTCGTCCACCCTCGAAGTGGAGGAGTGTGTATTTGGCACCACCATAGTCGCCCTCACGTATAAGTTAATATCCCTAACTACCGCGTCACACTCATTCGACTTTAAAATTTTAATAACATAGTATGGGCTTTCCGTTTCATTACCGTGGGCACCACCAACGAATCGAGCAAGGTGTTATCTCTTTTCTGTTTAGAATAATAAAGGACTCCATCTTCCTCTGATCGTGATGACCGACTTCTGAACACTCTGGTTTTATTGCTCCACCAAGCGCTTGTTCACCCACTTCTGTTATTTCCTCCTGGGGAAACCACGAGTCGCCTAACAAGTCTATCTGAGAATTCATAATTAAAATTTAATTGGAGGGGGGAAGGACGCCCGGCGATCCGAAGACCGCGACTCACTTAACAATCTGGAGACAGGTGCCCGCAGAGGAGACTTTGAGCGTATTAGTCCACTAACACTATCACGAACACTTAAAAAAAGAAAACAATGCATCACTATTAACTCTACGTAACTATTCTAATCACCAATCACTACTCTGTAAGGGAATAAAAAATTAACTGGAAGGGGGGGCTAATTACCTACTTAACTAGCACACTGTAGCGTCCTCCGGACAACGTGGGCTGATGCGTAATTTGCATCTACACCGCTGCAACCACTGTACCGAGGGTGCGAGTTAAGAAGAAAACAATGGTAAAATAATGGTTAACTTTAATGATGAATAAAATAAATAAAGTACTCGCTATATCCGTGGTGGTGCTCTTACAAATGCTTATCCACCCTTAGCGACACAAACATAAACATATACCTTAACACAAATATTCCTATTCTATCCTACCTAACTATACGTGAGGGAACTGATGGAAAACGACCAAAATACACTCACGCCACAAATATTGTTTGAGAGTCACTGGGTCCTTCTGGCCGTCGTCCTTGTTTGAGAGGCAACTCCACATGCAGCCTTCGTCAAACACCAACCGAAAGACAGTCTTTTGCTGGTCCTCTCGGCAGCTGTATCCGGGAGGACAATTTACCGTTAGATATTAATAACAATGTTTTTCAAGTGTGGCAAGGCTTTTAGGAACACTGAAGGCTTACCTGTCTGGAGCGGGGTCACGGAACACTAGTGACTGACCTCCCGCCCAGACCGGTATATATATCCTCAGTTCCAGTGACGTCACGCGTTTTTCCCATCATCCTCTTTCGCTAGTAGTACCTACTCTAACCATAACAAGGTATCTTAACGAGCGTCGAGAATACAAGGATTTACCAGTGATTCCGCAAAGGAATCACCGTAATGATAGTTGGCCCGTTGTACTCGGTACATATATATATATATATATATATATATATATATATATATATATATATATATATATATATATATATACATATACATATATATATATATATATATATATATATATATATATGTATATGTATATATATATATATATATATATATATATATATATATATATATATATATATATATGTATATGTATATATATATATATATATATATATATATATATATATATATATATATATATATATATATATATATATATATATATATTGTTATGGTCACACCGCAGGACACGGTTCTCATGCCCCAGTGCCGGGTGTCTGCTTCTGCACCACCTAGCCACAGTCACGCTACAAGCGTGTACGAACTGTAGTGCTGATACTTAAACGTCCTTTTAACCCACCAAAGGACAAGGAAAACCGACTGTCACTCAGGACCAGCCACTCGCCGGTGGCTGGACAAAAAGGCTAGGAACGGGTGTACAGGGTTCAATAACCTCTGCACCCTTTAGCCAACACAGCACCTACAGCCACCCCGAAACGTACAGAGGTCGCCAGTCCTTTTTACCCTCCAAAGGACAAGGAATCTCCCAGTAGTTACCACCTTCTCCTTACATTCTAAAGAGGACTACAGTGAGCAATAGATTACAGTGCACAGACAAGGAGCTATTGCCCCACCAGGATACCGCCCACAAGGTGTCTTTCCACCCACTCCTAGCTGAACAATATCTCCTCTCGACTCACTAATACCCTGTAGATCAGCCCCCTGCTGCAGGACTCTCTACAGTGCGTTATATGAGCCGTGAAAACAAATACACTAAGGCGTGAGTTACCTCCGCCCAGTGATTTCAAATAAGAGGCCCCAGATGATGGGCGATAAAACACAACGAAGACTGCTGAAAACCACTTCCCAAGATTCAAACCCTGACAGTATCCAGATCCTCCTTACAAGGACTCCCTGGAACTGAAACCTTAGGTGGAGTCACCCCGGGAGGTGTATATGATACAGCCAACACTCTCACCGCGCTGGCACTGTAACCTGTTCACTTGGCAGGGCCTTACTGCCAGCTAAACAAATATACTGCTTAACTATACAGGCCAGTCTTAAACCCACTCCCTTAAGTATGAGAAAGTTACAGACGAAATAGTGCCAATTGGGGAAATCAGAGCACGAGAGTGTTATCACTGTGGCTGTACGCGGGTAATTGATTCACTACACACAAAACACCCTTCTTTCGCTCTCCCTCACAGAGGGTTGCCAACTCGTACAATCAGCGCGGCCCATATCCCAGCACCGCGCTGCTGCTCCTTCCTCTTGCTAAGAAAGCAACTTCCTTCATAAATTCACTGCCGCTCACAGAAGCAACCTGGAACAATAATAAACATACGAGGGGCTGCATAGGAAAGAATGGACTACAAGGCAGGCCACCTTGTAATACAAAGAGGAAAGAGGTAGAAACGTGAAAAATTAAAGAAAAAACAAAATAAAGTTAAAGTATTATAGAGCGCGGGGCACTTCTAACATCGTGCCTCCGGCACCTCGCAGCCCCCCCGTCCTTCCCCCACGCCTTCTGTCTCGTCACGTAGCTCCCCCGCGCCTTCCTCCAGCCATGTGGTTCTTTTAACACAAAGGGCAGTATTTCTCACACACCCGGTGGTCTCATCTCTATAAGACTTAACTCTCGCGGGTGAGCTTGCAACAATATATATATATATATATATATATATATATATATATATATATATATATATATATATATATATATATATATATATATATACACTGTATGTAACTTTGGGGAGGCGGTGGCCTAGTGGCTATCAGTTGGGCGTATTAGCTCAGAGTCCCGAGTTTGAGTCCTGGTACCCGCTGGCCACTTTTCTTTGGTAATACTGCCGAGTGACCAAAGATCACCCACGTGCTGCCATAACACTATCCTCGATGGGACTGCAAACCTATATGCATCGAGGAGCTTCCGCGGGCAGCATGAGCCTCTTAATAAGAAACGAGGCGTCACTTAAAAAATCTAACCTGCGCTACCAATGGGTGGAGATCAACCATCTAAAGCCTCCATTAAGACTACCAGTGCCACAGGTTAAGGACGAAAAAAAATTAGAAGTTGAAGCATTAATTTGAAAATTAAAAGTTAAATCGTCAACAGAAAAAGTTAACCATTAATTAACAATTAAATGATTAACAATTTGGTGCCTAGGTTTCCTTGTTATCATTAGTCATTACAATAAGTGAAACCAAAATGAAGGGACACCTATGTATTGCTTTTCTTTCCTCACAGTCTGGTGAGCTGCTGGTAAATGGTCCAAGTGTTTTCAAGGATTACTGGTGCAGACCTCAGGCCACTATTGATGAGTTCACCCATGATGGATGGTTCAGGACAAGTAAGTCTACTCTTTTATCCTTTATAAATCATGCTTACTGCCAGATGCATCTTTTTAACCAGTTTTATCTATGCAGACACCTGTTCCTGATAACTCCTGTGAGGGAGTGACAACAAAAAGAGTCGCTATTTGCATCTACTGTAGCGGCTTTCGCAGGCTTCTAATTAATGTGAACTGTTTTACAGGCATGGCAGGACATGCTTCCTCACCGGGGTGAACAGAAACCCGTATTTCCCGATGACGTTTATTGAAGCTCAGTCCTCTATTTTCATAACCATGTCTGGCTATGCCATGTCTGGCTGGCTCTACCATGTTGTAAAGAACTGAAAATATACATTTCCACTCACAGAACGAATACACATACATTCTCATGGCATTGTCATACACTTCAAGTAATGCTTACAATCAATAAATCATCATAACAGTCAATTTATACCACAATATATAAGAAATAAACAGATCTCACCTCGATCACATCCTGCGAGCGTGCTTCTCTTGTCAGCAATGAGTGACGTGAACAAGTTGCTATAAGCAATGTGATCGCCTTTACTTATGAAACAACAAGGCATCTACTGATCCTTCTTTACAGTATTTGAACCTTCTAAATATCTTTATATAAAGGAGATCAACAAAGGAATGATAAAATATACATACAGTTACATGGCTCCCCTAAATTGTGTAACAATTTACCTTATAAACTAAAAGACAATTTGCCTTAAAACTAATACTGGCACATCATAAGGCACTTAAATTACAAAGGCTCCTTGGCGGGGATACCCTGGTCTTTACCATTATCACATTCTACCAAGAGAACAAGACTGGATAGGTCTTTCCATTATGTTTACACATCTTGTACGTTTTCCCTGATTGTCAATATTAGAATCTGCCATCATGAGCTTAACCTTTCTTACAAGACCGTCATTATCAGGCAAAGCTTCTTTGACTCTACCCAATCTCCAACTGTTTCTTGGTAGATTGTGATCTTTTACAATAACATCGTCATTGACTTCTTCAAATGACTCACATTTATAGCATCTAGGTATACAGAGGCCCTTTCAACTTGTGCAGCTTATCTCTCCATTTTACCCATTTATATCTGACATTATCTGTTACCTCGTCCTCCCAACTAGACCCATATTTGCATAATTCTTGAAGAATTTGTTTGCCTACAAGAATAAAAGGTGACACTAGACCTAACGGGTCATATACAGAGTTCACAGTGGACAAAATACCTCTTATTGTGAGTGTCTTATCTTTCAACTGTATTTTAGATTGAAAAGTGTTAGACTCTATACACCATTGAATTCCCAGAGTTCTTTCCATGGGCAGTGTTTCTTTACCAAGATCTAAATTCTTAACAACATTCACTCTTTCATGAGGGGATGTCGTTTCTAGTACTTCCCTATTGTTGGACAAGAACTTATGAAGGTTGAAACCACCCATTAGCTTCGTAAGTCTCTGCCAAAGTTTTGTTGTTTGGAAGCTTGACATTGTCGTTTTTACGAGGAAGAGGCAACTCGTAATGCCTGTCTTCCAGCTGATGTATTCCAGCTTTCATTTTATTCATAAACCTTTTGTCTTCATACGATAATGGAACATCAGCTGACTTCCTTTCATTGAAATCAAGCTCAAACATATCTTTTACTTGGGAGGGATTTATTATCTCCTTAGTCCTTGATGGAACGACTAAGAAGCTTACCCTTTTTTCCTGATTTATCTCGACCTCTTGTACAAATGTTCTAAATACTGTCAGGATATTATCTTCTAAGCCTTGATTAAGAGCAACCCTTCCTTGGATGCCCCATCCTAACTCTGTTCTTATCCCACAGGGCTCTCCAGACTCCCCTGTGATTACTTCCCTGTGCTCTATTGCTTCATTACAATTCACTCCAATCAGAAGTCCTATTTCTACATCTGACCTATATGGCATGAGTTTAGAAGCAATTAGAGATAAGTGGGACCACCCTTCTGCTGTCTCCCTCCTAGGAATCTGATATCGTCGTGCTGGGATATTCTCTCTTGAGTATGCATGTGGAAGCTCTATATCTCGTTCATCATAGATGCCTCGTACTATAAGTCCAGAGACTTTATTACACAGAATTGTCTCTTCTCCATTTATTGTGGAAGTTTGCAAAGAAATTTGCAGTCCACTCACTCCCACCTCATCTAAGAGACTTTGCTTCACGAAACAAGCA
This sequence comes from Cancer borealis, assembly GCA_036785275.1. Classification (NCBI taxonomy): domain Eukaryota; kingdom Metazoa; phylum Arthropoda; class Malacostraca; order Decapoda; family Cancridae; genus Cancer; species Cancer borealis. The sequence continues at coordinate 82,035 of JAXIVD010000182.1, read as the reverse complement.
TCAGATTGATTGTCCAACAATGCATACACTAACACTTTATTCCCTTCATTACCCTCTTGGTACATCCACACTGGTACTATTAAAGTGTGTGTGTCTCCAGCAACTGACTGTTTGACCTTAACCTCATTTATTACAACTGGTCTTTCATCGTTTTTCTTGAGATCAATTACCCGTTCTGGTCTTTCTTGAGTCTGAGATGTTATAGCATCATTATGGATAACGGTGGGATGGAATCTCTGACATACCTTACATGATTTCTTTCTCCTACAGTCTTTCTTTATGTGGCCCCAATTTAAACATCCTGCATATAATCTTTTTTCTTTGATAAATGTAAACTTTGTATCAGGATCAAGTTTTACAAATAGTTTACAATTTTCTAAATCATGCTCCTCTTTACAGTAGCGACAAAATTGTCTCTTTCCTTCCTTTCCTTTAAAGTCTTGTTTCATAGTCTCTACATTTACTTTACTGTTAAAGGAACTAGCTGTCCTTTCCTCAGATGGTTTTGTAGTGAAACCTTTACTTCCTCTAAATTTAGTCATGGTATATGACCTATTACTCTTATTCCTGTTCAAGCTTGCATTGCCTTTACCACTGTCATTTGCTTCCATGACCACAGCATTGTATGAAGTAAAAGGATCACATGCTGCATGAGCTTGTGAGTTGATGAATTTACAAAACCTTTCAAAGGGTGGGTACTGCCCTGGCCCATACTGAGAACTGCTATAACAATGTTTACTTATTTTTGCATTCCAACTATTAATTATAGATCTAGGAAGTTTTGTTAGTAATTTCCTATGTTCTCTGGGATCATTAAGGAATGACAAGTGAGGAATAGAATGCATAGCTGCCCTACAACATTCTAAAAAATCTGAAAACTTCATTAGGGCTTCGTCCATCGTCTTGAGGAATTTGTGGCCATCCTGACAATCTTTTCATGTAAGCATTGGCAACTACACTTTCATTTCCAAATCTTTGCCAGAGAATTCTCTTTGCTGTGTCATAATCTTGGTTAGTATTTAAATACATTAACATTCTTATGGCTTCCTTTGCCTCCCCACTTATATATTTGTCAAGATATGCAAGTCTCTCTGATGCATCAGTTGTCCTATCTTCCACAAAGGTTTTAAACTTTTTTATTCAGAGTGGAAATTCCATGGGTTCTCCACTAAAAATTGGAGGCTCTATTGGAGGTAAACTCCATCCTTGAACAGGTATATAAGTACCAGGAGTGGAAAGAGACTGACAGGACTGTTTGACATTATTAGTAGGAGTATAGTTACTAGGAGGTATGAAACTATGAGCTAAGGGGTTGAGATTCATTGCTTGAGCATTAATGTTTGTACTTCTACTAACACCTAATCCTTCCTCATTCATTAGACTATGAGATTTACCCTTAGATCCATGTTTAGGGAGGAATGTAACACATTTATGAGGCATGGCTTCATCTATCTCTGAATCAGACTGCAGTGGCGATACATCTTTGCTTTGTACCTCTAAATATTGTTGAAGATGTTGTTGCCTCCCTACATTTTCATCATCACTGGGAAGCATCCCTCTATCATCCTCTTCAACTTCATTTAGAGCTTCAAGTTCTGCACTGACAGCTGCTATGTCTCTCATTTTTTCTCTTTTGGCTAACTCAGCTGTACTCCTTGCCACTAAAGCCTGTGCCTCTGCTGTACTCTTTGCCACTAACGCCTGTGCCTCAGCTGTACTCTTTGCCACTAACGCCTGTGCCTCAGCTACATTATCATGATGTTCCATTTCCGCTTCAAGCATGGCCAATTTAGCTGCCGCTTCTTGCCTTCTTAGTAATGATGCAGAGGAAGCCTTAGATGCTTTAGAATGTCTACTAGAACCTTTACTAGCATGAGAAAATACAGATTCTTTACCACTTAGTACTTCCAATTTCTTACTCTTTAAATCCTTTACAGTTTCTTGGTGAATCTGTTCATCTACTTTAAGGTTCTCTAACTCATCTAACTCATCCGACTCTTCTTGCTTAAGATCTTTAAGTTCCATACATGCACTAACATAGTTAGCATACAATTCCATTTCTTCATCAGACATTTTGATTAAGTGCATGAGACTGGATGCTTCTTCCATACCTTTACCAATTCTGTTTACAAATTTTTTCCATTTGCGTTGAAAGAACCCCACCTTCTCTTTAACTTGACTAATTTTATACTCCTTCCCCTTCGCGGTTGGCAATCTCTCCCTAGCACCTCCAACATGGCTCTGTACGCCTCTACCCGCCTGCCATTCCCTCTCATCTTCAATCAGACCACCTACGGCACCTTTCTCCTCAATATTAGACATTATTAAAAAATATACTGAGGGAGTAGCTACACTGAACAAATATCCTGACTTCTAGATTGCCCACTCTATTCAAATCTATTTTAGGGCAATATTACCATATAGGAACTGTTACAGTGTAGCTACAATCTCTTGCCTGTGACCTTGATGCATTATAAGATGGAGGCTGTGGGGGTGGCGTTGTTGTGGGTGCGGCTTGTATCCGGGGCAGAAATGCTGACACAAGGGTTTTCTTGGGGTGAGGTGGCGTCCCCTCGTCTCGTAGCAATCTTCACATTTGTTGAGACGAGTTCTTTACTTTAGCGGCTTTCGCAGGCTTCTAATTAATGTGAACTGTTTTACAGGCATGGCAGGACATGCTTCCTCACCGGGGTGAACAGAAACCCGTATTTCCCGATGACGTTTATTGAAGCTCAGTCCTCTATTTTCATAACCATGTCTGGCTATGCCATGTCTGGCTGGCTCTACCATGTTGTAAAGAACTGAAAATATACATTTTCAGTCACAGAACGAATACACATACATTCTCATGGCATTGTCATACACTTCAAGTAATGCTTACAATCAATAAATCATCATAACAGTCAATTTATACCACAATATATAAGAAATAAACAGATCTCACCTCGATCACATCCTGCGAGCGTGCTTCTCTTGTCAGCAATGAGTGACGTGAACAAGTTGCTATAAGCAATGTGATCGCCTTTACTTATGAAACAACAAGGCATCTACTGATCCTTCTTTACAGTATTTGAACCTTCTAAATATCTTTATATAAAGGAGATCAACAAAGGAATGATAAAATATACATACAGTTACATCTACGCATACACTTCAATTATCCAATTATCTCTTTCTTCCTCCCTTTTTCTCTTTTCTCCAAGGAGTTTATTTACCCTCAGAGTGTTTGATAATGTGTACATCCATGAAATAATAATTTGCTGTAATTCTTCTGTCAATTTACTCTTTAAAACAATATCATCAACAAATGTAAGAATAGGGAGGTGCATGAACTAAGTGTCTTTTATACAAACAGTAGAAGTGTAATAAATAAGATAGACACACTTAGAGTTAGAGGTATGGCATGTGTTGAAGAGTTAGATATTATAGGTATTACAGAAACTTGGTTAGATATTGCAGGCAAACATTTCTTACCTGAAGTAGGAATAGATGGGTACACTTTTTTCCACAGGGATAGAGTAGAGAGGAAAGGGGGAGGTGTGACACTGTACGTTAGAAACACATTAAATAGCTATGTCAATACCACAATAAAAACAAATAGGAATACGGAGTCATTATGGATTGACATTATTATAGGAGGGAATAAGTTAGTTGTAGGCATTATATATAGGCCTCCGGATTTAGGCGAAGCAGCTAGTGCACCCCTGATGCAGGAGCTTGCAAGGGCATCTAGGTATAATAATGTGTGCGTTATGGGGGACTTTAATTATAGGAGAATAGACTGGGATAGTATGACAGGAGACGGGTGCTCGGAGGAATTCTTAAATGTCGTCCAGGATGGTTTTTTCACACAACTTGTAAGGGAACCAACATGACAGGGAAATATTTTAGATCTGGTCTTAACGAATAATGAAACTTTGATAAGTCAGGTTGAGATAGGCGCGAGATTTGATGTTAGTGACCACCACGAAATTAGATTCAAGATTAATGCAAAGAGGCAGGTAGAACAGAACACTGCTTTAGTACCAGATTTTAGAAAAGGAAATTACCAGGGCCTCAGACATTATTTCCAGGGTATAAATTGGGAGGGTATAGGAGTAGGCAGAGAGGAGGATCAAAACATTGAGGTAGAATTGCATTATAATAACATAGTAAGGGAAATTCATACAGGGCAGGAACAGCATATACCTAAGAGGAGGATTAGGTCAAATAAAAATTATCCAAAATGGATGAATAGTAACATTAGCAGGGAAATTGGATTAAAAAGGGAGCTCTATAGGATAATTAAAAGGGGAGAAGTACAGGTAGTAGGGCAGTATAATGACCTAGCTAGGAAGGTTAAAAAGGATATTAGGACTGCAAAGAGGAATTATGAGGTTAGGATAGCTAGAGATGCCCAGAAGGATCCAAAGGGATTCTATCAGTTGTACAAGGCTAAAACAAAGGAATGAATAGGACCTCTTAAAGGAATGGATGGCAGCTTGATAGAAAATGGTGAGGATATTAGTAAGGAATTAAATAAATACTTCTTGTCCGTATTTTCTCAAGAAGAGTCGGGTAGGGAACTGGAGCCAGTACAGATCTTTAGGGAACAAGAGGATGATAAATTAAGTGAAATAGCCATAAGTAGGGAAGTAGTTAGCAAGGAAATAGATAGACTTAAAAAGACTAAATCTCCAGGGCCGGACGACATTTTTACGAGGATTCTTAGGGAATGTAGAGAAGAACTCGTTGAACCTATTGCAATGATTTTTAGAGAATCACTAGACACAGGAGTAGTTCCTAGGCTATGGAGGCAGGCAAATGTAGTTCCTATATTCAAGAAAGGAGATAAGGCAGAAAGTAGTAACTACCGCCCAATTAGTTTAACATCACTGGTAGGCAAGATGTTAGAAGTTATCATAGCAAGGGCAATTAGGAAACATTTAGATGAACACAAGCTAATTAGACATAGTCAACATGTTTTTAGCAAGAGGAAGTCATGCCTCACAAATTTATTATCCTTCTATAGGAAAGTATTTGAAACAATAGATAAGGGGGACGAGTACGATATAGTTTATTTGGACTTCAGTAAAGCCTTTGACAGAGTACCCCATAGGAGACTGTTAAGTAAAGTTGAGAATTAGGCTCATGGCATAGGTGGGAAGGTACTAGAATGGATTAGGGGATGGCTTACTGGTAGGGAACAGAGGGTACAAATCAATGGGAAGAAATCAGAATGGGGTAATGTTACTAGTGGGGTACCACAGGGATCAGTACTAGGACCATTGTTATTCATAATTTATATAAATGACTTAGAGACAGGAATAAATAGTGATATCAGTAAATTTGCCGATGACACAAAGATAGGAAGACAGGTAAAGAATTTAGACGATGCTAGGATGCTGCAGGATGACTTAAATAGGCTGTACGAGTGGTCAGAGAAATGGCAGATGCAGTTTAATGTTAACAAGTGTAGTATTATGAGCATAGGTAAAGGAAATAGGTCTGTAGACTACACATTAAATGACACTACCTTAGGAGGGTCATATAGTGTGAGGGACTTAGGAGTTCAAATAAGCAGTGACTTGCGCCCCAGGGAACAGTGTATTATAGCTAGAAATAGGGCCAACAAGATACTGGGATTTATTAGTAGGTGTGTGACAAATAGGAGTTCTGAGGTCATTCTGAGGTTGTATTTAGCGTTAGTCAGACCCCACCTAGATTATGCAGCTCAATTTTGGTCCCCTTATTATAGGAAGGATATAGGCTCCTTGCAGGCAGTTCAGAGAAGAATGACCAAAATGATTCAGGGGCTGAGAAATTTACCCTACAAAGATAGGTTAAAACGTCTTAATCTCCACTCCCTAGAGAGAAGAAGGGCAAGAGGGGATATGATTGAGGTTTTCAAATGGGTAAAAGGAATTAATAAGGGAAACATTGATCAGGTTTTAGAATTTAGTAGCCAGGATAGGACACGTGGAAATGGGTACAAGCTAGAAAAACTTAGATTCAGGACAGACATAGGTAGATATTGGTTCACAAACAGAGTCGTGAACGATTGGAATAGGCTGGATAGACACGTAGTAAGTGCTGAGTCAATAGGTAGCTTTAAAAGACGGTTGGATGAGAGTATGGATAGGGATGACAGGTGGGATGGCTAAATATTGGATTATTCCAAGGGTGGGGGACAAGGAACTGCCTCGTGTAGGTCATTAACTGGCCTCTTGCAGTCTCTTCATTTCTTATGCTCTTATTTAAATATTCTTCTTTTAATTGAATTTTTGCTGTGAATGACCTAGGATAAATATTGTTACCTTATTATGATCCCTTTCTGTACTAGTATTTTATCGCTGATCTTATTTTGCTTTATAGTGACAGTCTTATCCTTATAAATTCTTCACATATATTTCCTCTACCACTTGTCTCCTTAGTGCTTTCATAACTGCTGAAGTGCCCATTGCTTCAAGTCGTTTTTCATTGTCTATGAAGCCATGCATGGTATTTTAGTGTATTCAGCCTATGTTTCAACTACTTGATTAATGACATGGATGTAGTCAGTTGTTAAATAACCACTCTGGAATCCTGCTTGCTCTCTTGGGTGGTTTGAGTCCAGCATTGTAGTAATCCTATTCCTGAGCACTTTTGTGAAAAGCTTGTATACTAAACACAATAGACTAATTGGATGATAATTGTTTTTGTCTTTGATGTCTCCTATCTTGAGAATTAGTTTTATTATAACATTATAGTATTATTATTATAGCATTATATTATTATTATTATGTCAATGACCAAATTGTTTACATAGCCATACGTATGGTGTGTTGAGTGAGCTGGTGGGTGTGGTCGGTAGGTTTTAAGTCCCCTATTTTTTTTACTGGATCTATAAAACAACCCTTTGTTTTGGGCATGTTTTTTGATGATTCGAGTGTCTTCCTATCCGTTGAGATATATGGTATTATTATTTTTGTTAATTTTGTTATCATTATTATTGTTATTATTATTGCATTTATTTATTTGCGAGTGCATTTGTATAATCAAATTCACAAAGGGAAGAATTAGAACCCCAGATGAGTGAGTCACCTCTACAACTATGCAGGAATTCCGTCACATTGGTTGTGTTATCCTTCAGAGGACACGGCACAGTACCAGGACGGGTCTTACAAGATACTTGGACGAACATCTGTGGACATTATAAAAAGTGGAGGTTTCAAGATCTCTGCTCTTGATGTGGAAAGGCATCTGTTGACCCACCCAAACATTACAGATGTAGCAGTGGTGGGTGTACCAGACCTCACCTGGGGCCAGAAGGTGGGTGTGACTAATAGCTGTTGTTTGTAGTGTTAGGAGTTATGCTGGGAGTAGTATTAACAGTAATAGTAGTAGTAGTAGTAGTACTAGTAATAGTACTCCTCCTCTAACTGACTGTCTTGACTCTTTAAGTCACCGCCGCAATGTTGCATTTTTATCTATCTTCTACTGCTATTTTCATGCTGACTGCTCTTCTGAACTTGCTAACTGCATGCCTCTCCCCCTTCTGCGGCCTCGCTGCACAAGACTTTCTACTTCTCATTCTGTCCATCTACCTAATGCAAGAGTTAACTAGTATCTTCACTCTTTCATCCTTTACAATGGTAAACTCTGGAACTCTCTTCCTTAGTCTGTTTTTCCACCTGCCTATGACTTAAACTCTTTCAAAAGAGGAGTGTCAAGACACTTCTCATACTAAATTAAACTGCCCCCCCATGTCTATATTTCTCCTACTGTCTTCTTTACAGGGTCTGGCAACAAGCGGGATTTTTTTTATACTTAATTTTTTTTTCCCTTAGCTGGTACCCTTTTAATGTAAAAAAAAAAAAAAGTAGTAGTAGTAGTAAGAACTAATAATTGCCGTAGTAATAGTAGCAATAATAATAATAATATTAGTTATAAAATTTTTATATATTTGGGTTCTCCAGTATGCAAAATATCTTTTTATTAAATGGATGTAATATAATGTTGAGATTAGGAAAATGCATAGGGAGAGTTTCTGATCAATTTCTTGATCTTTAATAAATATAAATATTTTGATCTAAAGCCAGCCATGCCATGAAAGGTGATGAATATAATTATGCAGTTGGAGTGGCCAGGGATTGAACCCTTGGCAGCTCACTCAGGTGGTCATCCTCCCTTATGGTTGGCCAATCACTAGGTAGCTACCAAGGGAAGGTAATTTGGATATGACGGTCAGCCTTGTGTCAGGTGACATTATTACACACTACACACTCAGTGGCGACGAAAGAGTTGAGTAGTGAGATGTGCAGTGTGGTAAATGCCACTGTATTTACCTGTTCTATCTGCTGCATCTTAACCCGTTCCAGGTGGCAGCTGTGGTGGTGTGGAATGGGGAGGGGGAGCTGGATACTGTAGCCCTGCAGGAATGGGGGAAGGAGCGCATGCCTCACTATAAGGTTCCTTCTGAGGTGGTGCAAGTGAAGGACAGTCTTCCCCGTAATAGTATGGGTAAAGTCAATAAGAAACAACTGGTTCTTGACTTTTTCAAGGATCCACACAGTCCATCTTAGGTTCTGTATTACTACCCTGTAGCCTCATTTGGTTTACCCCTCTCTCGCATCACCACAAATATGACAGTGTATAAATGTCATGTGATATGGTTTGAAGAAGGAAGGGAAAGAGTGAGTATTGTGCTCAGGTTGTGGCCTTAAGTGTTTATACTAGTAAGGATGGCAGTTGTGTTTCATCCTTTGCAGTGCACAAAATACTTTCTTGGTGCTCTTAAGTCATGCAAAGTACATCATGATGAGATTAATTCTTCTCTAGTATTAACCGGCTGTGTTTTAAGTGATAGTGTTGTGAAGGGACATTTTATTATGAACATTTATTATAAAGATTCTTAATGTCAAGCGTAGTGGCCCTCTGAGATAAGTTTACTAATATTATAGATTAGCAATGGTATCAGATGCTGCCCAAGAGAAGAAAACACCACTGGGTTGATATTATAAACATGAGATAATGTCCTAGTTAGTTATTCTAATTTAATGTAGTAATTTCCATGTTCTTGCATCTAAGGCTACCACTACACTGGCGCTATACACAAAGTTTTTTTCTGCTGCAGTGGTTGGAAATTCAGGAAGGAGGAGGCTGTTTAGGAGGTGAAGAGGAGATACAAGATATGATGTTCTCTTTGTCTCTCTTTCTTATAATTTTTATTCTTGTTATTATATTACTACTACTTATAATAATGATAATAATAGTAATACTTATTATTATTATTATTAATCCCTGCCCTTGGTCCCATTTGCCTGACTGACCTGACGCGCAGTCTTTGGGTGGGGTGTATTTCTCTTCTATGGGTGTCTAGGGGCTAAGTGAGAGGAGTGTATATGTACGTGTGCATGGGTGTGTGTATGTTTGCCTTTTCTTAGCTACTCCCCTTTAGTGGATTAACAGCCTATCATATAGATTATTATTATTATTGTTATTGTTATCATCACCATGATTATTATTATTAATTATTATCATCACTTATTATTATTATTATTAAATGGTCTTGTGGTTGGGGCTGCAAGAACATTACCACCGTATTTCCTGCGAATCATATAAAAATACCAAAAGGGACGGAGTGAAGGGTCTGGGAAGCCCCTCCTCTGTACTATTTCTTATAAAAAGACAAGGTATAGAGAGGGAGGGGAGAGTAATGTCTTCCTGAACCCTATACGCCTTTGAGCTTTTTTGGGGAAAACACAGCGTCCTCAATGCCGGGAAATACAGTACTTTGCTTATCAACTTTAAACTCATCTCATGTTAATAATCAATTTTTTCTAATTCCCAATTCCCGATATGTCTTTAGCAACTTTCTAGCTTAATTTAAAACATATATTTTTATTCTATGCTCCCATAAAAATATTGAAAAATTACAGTAGAACCTTGCAGTACGAGTGCATCATTGTGCGAGTAATTTGCTTTACGAGCTGTGGCTTGTGAGTATTTTTGTCTTGAAATACAAGTGGAAATCCGCAGTACGAGCAATCTTCATACTAGTGGGCACTAAGCTCACGATTTTTCTGTTTCGTAGCTTATTTGGCATTACAGTAAGAACGGTCATCTCACGTAATATAGTCTCGCGAATTTAGGATCCCGCGTCTTTCAAATTTTCCGTCTTCTGCCATCTAGCGGTACCAAACGAACATCTCGCGCATGCACGTAGGTCAGCGCGCCAGTTGAATAGTTGGCTTGGGTCGGTTGTGTCATGGCAGGAGCTAAGTCAACAACAATATTGCTATTTTGTTGTGCTGTGAAGCATATTTACTTTCGGTGTTCTAGTGAAAATGTTCTAATGGAAGTACAATACACTGTAATAACACGGAACATGAGTTCTACGAGTGGTAGTGGTGGAAACTGTGGTGAAAAAGGTGGTGGACGAGAGAAGCGTGATTATCGCAAGGGAATCTCGGGAAATATACACTCCAGAGGAAAAGAAAGAAATGGTTGCACGCAATGGTGGTGGTGGTGGTGATACACAAATGGTTGAGGAGAGAGCGAGTAACCAGTAGCCACCACTGCCAGGCTACTCAAGCCAGTCACAGACTCTCATAACGTAAGTAGAATAATATTTGAACCTTTATTAATAGTCAGAAAGTGTTCAATCTTATTATCATACAGATTATGCATAACCTTGTATGTGTGAATTTTTGGCAAAATATTTTGTTTTCTTGGAGGGTTAATGGGAGTTATAAGAAGCTTATGTACCATACCTAAGAACCAATTATACTATTTGCATGTATTTCAATATCGTTCATCTCGCGGTTTTTCATCTCACGGCCGATAGTCCAGTACCAATTATGCGCGAGATGACCGTTCTTACTGTATTTTGTAAGACAAGTAAATCGGAAAACGAGCTCTCATGGAACAAATTAAACTCGTAATACGAGGTTCTACTGGATATATATTTTTTTTGTAAATTTAACATGACACTATCTTGACTGATATTTTATAAATGATTGAGCTAATTTCTTTATTATAAATGTATGTTTATCACGTATCTCACTGAAGTACTTATTGAAGAAAAAAATGGCCTTAGGGACTAAAATGCATCACCAAACACTGGCACCAAAACGGCTGTGGCAAATTGCTGCATCAAAACAGCTTTGCTTATACATCTAGTATTTACCTATCTATATACCTGGCTTATTATCCCCATTGGAAGAGGGTAACCATGGTAAGGCATTTAGGGTCCAGGGAGACTTTACTCTCTACATTCTGTCTTTTCATAGGAGAAAATATAGAGGATGGGTTCCCAGACCACTTGTTCCGTCCCTTTTGATCGCCTTTTACAAGTCTCAGGGAATGTTTTTCTTCAGAAAAGTTATGTGGTTTTTGTTGTCATTTCACGTAAGTGGAAGATGCTCAAATCTCAAATTTTAGAAGATGGTTTGCGTGTTTTGGTGCATGCAGCATCAATATCTTAGCTTAGGAACCTCTGATGCATATTATTGGAAATACAAGTTCTTTGCAGTTTTCATAGTTAGTATTTGTTGCAACTGTAACATGTGATCTAATTTCAAAATTTTATATTTAGTTTTCTATTCCATAATGAAACATTGTTTAAAAACAATGAATCTAAAATTTTTTAAATGGTTTCAATAGATTGTGATAAAAAATTATTTCAAACTTACCATAAACTTTATTATTTTCATCCCTATTGAAATATAATGAGGCAAGTTTTGAAAAATGAGATAAACAGCGTTCCCATCTAGTCTTAAATTAATATTATTATATCATGTATGCTGCAAATGCAAAAAATTTATAATAATAATCATTTAGATAATATTTTGATACAGTTTAATACGTACCTATTACATTAAAATAGTTAAATATATCATTACACCCTCACAAGTTATGTTCCTGAGGTTTAGTATATTTGGTGGAATCTCACATGATTCATACATCCAAATAAATTCACATTTTGAAATCTTTACATGATTAAAATTTAACCATAATAATTGGATATCAAAAATATATGTACAATTCAGCTTATAATTAATCATAATATTATTATAATAGTTTGGCAGTTTGCAAAGTATATGCATTCATTACTATGGCGAAAGCATCATCTAACTTTTTCTGTGCTAGTCTGTTGAATGTAGTTACAGGTATTGAACCATTTATCCAGCTCCCATAAAATCTGAATTACCGGAAAACCAGCTAATTTTGATTGAATTCCTTGGGCTTCTTAGTAATTCGCTGCTCAACTGCTTTTATTACTGTGGCATATGCAGCACTGACAACGATTGTCAGTTTCAGTAGTAATGCAGCTGTGGACACTGACACATCCCTACATTTCCGTGATTATTTGTTGCAATCTATAATTTTCATTTAGTATCATGTCTGAAAGGTCAGGTAAAGGTAACCGTTAAGGAAGTATATTAACAAAATCATGTTCTTTGTCTCATAAGAAAGTTGTATTTCCTTCTGAGGAACAGAAAGGATCAGCTTAGATTATTGTGGTGCAGTCACATCCAGAGAAACACTTGGTTCTTGAACCTGCAGTAGGGAAAGATAACTGGAAATATTTTGAGAAAAATAAACAAAAACTAGGGGAGGTCTATCTGTGATACTGGAGTGTCACCAGTTAGTTTTGCTTGAGGTGAATACTTAATCAACTGGCTAATGGGTGTTAATGGGGGGCAGGTAACTCGGGTAACCTTTTTTGTAGTTTGTGGAAAAAATTGCTTCAGAGGGGGAGGAGGTTTCATTATTGTTGTGTTATCTGGGGTGTCATTCATTATTTGACTGTTTCCTTGGGAAAACTGACTGGTCGCATTATTTTCACGCTGAGTAACGTTCTCAAAGTATGTCTGGCCATAGGGATGAGCCCGTAAATCAATATTTTGTGGAGTGTTTGTTGTACTTGCTACCTCGGGTATGCCATGGGTTAACTGTTGTTGTAGAAGCTTGTTTATGGTATTTTTAATGTTGGCTAATGATGCATCAAAACTCTCTGGCATGTCTGTGAGTGAAATATCAACTGCTCTACCCATAATTCTGTCAACTTCAGAGACGGTTTTATAACTCTCTACAAAGGAATCCTCTCCCTCATTACCTAGTATTCCAATGTCAACAAACAACCTGGTATGGGGAACAGTGGGCTTAGTCTTGGTGGCACAAGATTTTGTAGACTTTCTTGCAGTCTGTTTCATTCGTTTACCTTTATGGTTATTTCTATTTTCATAATATGTACAATCTTTTATACTTGACACTTCTGTCACATTTTCTATTGACTCATTTGTAACTGCTGGTGCCTTGCTGTACTCTGTTTTCTCCGTAGGTAAAACCCTCATACATGGCAGTTCAGCGTTGGTATATGGTAAAGTCATATGGGAGACTTCCCATGGAGTAGAACCAGATGCATTTTGATGGTTTTCAGTTGTATGTGTGGTCAATACTGGAACCAACATGCTGGTGCTAACCTGTAGAGATGTATTGGTAACGAGAGGACCCAGCATGCTAGTGACAGCTTTTACTGGATGTGATAAGCTGGTTGGTATTAAAGTTAGTTGATTGTTGTTCAAGGTAGGAATAATTTCTTGAATATCTGGAATCATCATGTGTTGAGCATTACTCCTCTGCTTGACATTATTCACATCTAAAATTTTCTGCTGGGCATTACCAGTGCCAGGAATAATTTGCTGGACTTCACTTAAGATTGGAATGGTCTGATATCTGCTCACATCTGGGGTTTTCTGCTGGAAATTATTGATCACTGGAGGAGTTTCTTGGATTTTACTCATATCTGTAGTCACATGGTGGGTTTTAATAAAGATTGGAAGTATCTGCTCTGTATCACTGTAGCCTAGATTTGTCTGTTGGACAATGTTGTTATAAGAAGTCATAGGTTGGCCATCACTCATCACCAGCATCATCTGCTTATTGGTGGCCATGCACTGACTCACCTGGCTTTTGTTGCCTGTAAGTGACTGCTGTACATTAATCACAGGAGCAAACCCATTGTTGTCTGTGACTGGAGTTGACTGTTCCTTGTAGCTCATGGTTGGAGTTGACTGTTCATTGCAGCTCATGGTTGGAGTTGACTGTTCATTGCAGCTCATGGTTAGAGTTGATTGTTCATTGTAGCTCATGGTTGGAGTTGACTGTTCATTGCAGCTCATGGTTGGAGTTGATTGTTTCTTGTAGCTCATGGTTGGAGTTGATTGTTTCTTGTAGCTCATGGTTGGAGTTGATTGTTTCTTGTAGCTCATGGATGAAGTTGACTGTTCATTGCAGGTCATGGTTGGAGTTGATTGTTCATTGTAGCTCATGGTTGGAGTTGATTGTTTCTTGTAGCTCATGGTTGGAGTTGACGGTTCATTGCAGCTCATGACTGAAGTTGACTGTTCATTGTAGCTCATGACTGGAGTTGACTGTTCATTGCAGCTCATGGTTGGAGTTGACTGTTCATTGTAGCTCATGACTGGAGTTGACTGTTCATTGCAGCTCATGGTTGGAGTTGACTGTTCATTGTAGCTCATGACTGGAGTTGACTGTTCATTGTAGCTCATGACTGGAGTTGACTGTTTCTTGTAGTTCATGACTGGAGTTGACTGTTCATTGTAGCTCATGACTGGAGTTGACTGTTTTTTGTAGCTCATGGCTGGAGTTGACTGTTCATTGTAGCTCATGGTTGGAGTTGACTGTTCATTGTAGCTCATGGATGAAGCTGACTGTTCATTGTAGCTCATGACTGGAGTTGACTGTTCATTGTAGCTCATGACTGGAGTTGACTGTTCATTGTAGCTCATGACTGGAGTTAACTGTTTCTTGTAGCTAATGACTGGAGTTGACTGTTTCTTGTAGCTCATGGCTGGTGTTGACTGTTCATTGTAGGTAATGACTGGAGTTGACTGTTTATTGTAGGTAATGACTGGAGTTGACTGTTCATTGTAGCTCATGGCTGGAGTTGACTGTTCATTGTAGCTCATGACTGGAGTTGACTGTTCATTGTAGGTAATGATTGGAGTTGACTGTTTATTGTAGATAATGACTGGAGTTGACTGTTCATTGTAGCTCATGGCTGGAGTTGACTGTTCATTGTAGCTCATAGCTGGAGTTGACTGTTCATTGTAGCTTATGGATGAAGTTGACTGTTGTCTGCTACAGATAATTGGAGTTTCCCATAGATTATGACTCCAGTTCATGGCTGGAGTTGACTGTTGGCTGTTGCTGGTAAATGGAGTTGATGATAGCCTACTGCTGACAAGGTGAGCTGATCGTTGCCTACTCCTGGTAAGGATACTTGACTGGGAAGGTGGAGTCAACTGTTGCCTGTTCCTAGTAAGGGGAGTTGACTGTTGCTTGCTGCTGACAATGGAAGTTGACTGTTGCCTGCTGCTGACAATGGAAGTTGGCTGTTGCCTGCTGCTGACAATGGAAGTTGACTGTTGCCTGCTGCTGACAATTGGAGTAAAAGGTTGCATGCTGCTGACAATGGAAGTTGACTGTTGGCTGCTGCTGACAATGGGAGTAGAAGGTTGCCTGCTGCTGACAATGAAAGTTAACTGTTGTCTGCTGCTGACAATGGGAGTAGAAGGTTGCCTGCTGCTGACAATGGAAGTTGACTGTTGGCTGCTGCTGACAATGGGAGTAGAAGGTTGCCTGCTGCTGACAATGGAAGTTGACTGTTGGCTGCTGCTGACAATGGGAGTAGAAGGTTGCCTGCTGCTGACAATAGAAGTTGACTGTTGCCTGCTGCTGACAATGGGAGTAGAAGGTTGCCTGCTGCTGACAATGGAAGTTGACTGTTGCCTGCTGCTGACAATGGGAGTAGAAGGTTGCCTGCTGCTGACAATGGGAGTAGAAGGTTGCCTGCTGCTGACAATGGAAGTTGACTGTTGGCTGCTGCTGACAATGGGAGTAAAAGGTTGCCTGCTGCTGATAATGGAAGTTGACTGTTGCCTGCTGCTGACAATGGGAGTAGAAGGTTGCCTGCTGCTGACAATAGAAGTTGACTGTTGGCTGCTGCTGACAATGGGAGTAGAAGGTTGCCTGCTGCTGACAACGGAAGTAAAAGATTGCCTGCTGCTGACAATGGGAGTAGAAGGTTGCCTGCTGCTGACAATGGAAGTAAAAGATTGCCTGCTGCTGACAATGGGAGTAGAAGGTTGCCTGCTGCTGACAATGGAAGTTGACTGTTGCCTGCTGCTGACAATGGGAGTAGAAGGTTGAGTGCTGCTGACAATGAAAGTTGACTGTTGGCTGCTGCTGACAATGGGAGTAGAAGGTTGCCTGCTGCTGACAATAGAAGTTAACTGTTGGCTGCTGCTGACAATGGGAGTAGAAGGTTGCCTGCTGCTGACAATGGAAGTTGACTGTTGGCTGCTGCTGACAATGGGAGTAGAAGGTTGCCTGCTGCTGACAATAGAAGTTGACTGTTGGTTGCTGCTGACAATGGGAGTAGAAGGTTGCCTGCTGCTGACAATGGAAGTTGACTGTTGGCTGCTGCTGACAATGGGAGTAGAAGGTTGCCTGCTGCTGACAATAGAAGTTAACTGTTGGCTGCTGCTGACAATGGGAGTAGAAGGTTGCCTGCTGCTGACAATGGAAGTTAACTGTTGGCTGCTGCTGACAATGGGAGTAGAAGGTTGAATGCTGCTGACAATGGAAGTTGACTGTTGGCTGCTGCTGACAATGGGAGTAGAAGGTTGCCTGCTGCTGACAATGGAAGTTGACTGTTGGCTGCTGCTGACAATGGGAGTAAAAGGTTGTCTGCTGCTGACAATGGAAGTTGAATGTTGCTTGCTGCTGACAATGGGAGTAGAAGGTTGCCTGCTGCTGACAATGGAAGTTGAATGTTGCCTGCTGCTGACAATGGGAGTAGAAGGTTGCCTGCTGCTGACAATGGAAGTTGGCTGTTGGCTGCTGCTGACAATAGGAGTAGAAGATTGCCTGCTGCTAATAATGAAAGAAGTTGATTGTTGCCTGCTGCTGACAAATGGAGTAGAAGGTTGCCTGCTGTTGACAATGGGAGTAGAAGGTTGCCTGCTGCTGACAATGAAAGTTGACTGTTGGTTGCTGCTGACAATGGGAGTAGAAGGTTGCCTGCTGCTGACAATGGAAGTTGACTGTTGGCTGCTGCTGACAATGGGAGTAGAAAGTTGCCTGCTGCTGACAATGGAAGTTGACTGTTGGCTGCTGCTGACAATGGGAGTAGAAAGTTGCCTGCTGCTGACAATGGAAGTTGACTGTTGGCTGCTGCTGACAATGGGAGTAGAAGGTTGCCTGCTGCTGACAATGGGAGTAGAAGATTGTCTGCTGCTGACAATGGAAGTTGAGTTTTGTCTGCTGCTGACAATGGGAGTTGACAGTTGCCTGCCGCTGACAATGGGAGTTGACAGTTGCCTGCTGCTGACAATGGGAGTTGACAGTTGCCTGCCGCTGACAATGGGAGTTGACTTTGGCATGATGCTGATATTTGGAGGTGACAATTGGTTACAACTCTGGTTAATTGGTGGATTTGACACTTGGCTGTAGCTTTGAGATGGCGTTAACTGTTGATTGCTGCTGGTAATTAGAGTTACCTGTTGGTTATAACTCAAGTTCATGGGTGGATTTGACCCTTGCCTGCTGCTGATAAGTGGAGTTGACTCTTGCCTGCTGCTGATAAGTGGAGTTGACTGTTGCCCACTGCTTGTAAGTGAATTTGATTTTTGCCTGCTGCTAATAAGTGGAGTTGACTCTTGCCCACTGCTTGTAAGTGAAGTTGACTCTTGCCCACTGCTTGTAAGTGGAGTTGACTCTTGCCTGCTGCTGATAAGTGGAGTTGACTCTTGCCCACTGCTAGTAAGTGAAGTTGATTCTTGCCCACTGCTTGTAAGTGGAGTTGACTCTTGCCCACTGCTTGTAAGTGGAGTTGATTCTTGCCTGCTGCTGATAAATGGAGTTGACTCTTGCCCACTGCTAGTAAGTGAAGTTGACTCTTGCCCACTGCTTGTAAGTGGAGTTGATTCTTGCCTGCTGCTGATAAGTGGAGTTGACTCTTGCCCACTGCTAGTAAGTGAAGTTGATTCTTGCCCACTGCTTGTAAGTGGAGTTGACTCTTGCCCACTGCTTGTAAGTGGAGTTGATTCTTGCCTGCTGCTGATAAGTGGAATTGACTTTTGCCCACTGCTTGTAAGTGAAGTTGACTCTTGCCTGCTGCTTGTAAATGGAGTTGACTCTGGTCTGCTGCTTGTAAGTGAAGTTGACTCTTGCCTACTGCTTGTAAATGGAGTTGACTCTTGCCTGCTGCTTGTAAGTGGAGTTGACTCTTGCCCATCGATGACAAGTGTAATTGACTCTTGCCTGCCGGTGATAAGTGTAATTGACTCTTGCCTGCTGCTTGTAAATGGAGTTGACTCTTGTCTGCTGCTTGTAAGTGGAGTTAACTCTTGCCTGCTGCTTGTAAGTGGAGTTAACTCTTGCCTGTCGGTGACAAGTGTAATTGATTCTTGGCTGCTACTTGTAAGTTGAGTTGACTGTTGCCTGCTGCTTGTAAGTGGAGTTGTATGTTGCCTGCTGTTTGTAAGTTGAGTTGACTGTTGCCTGCTACTTGTAAGTTGAGTTGACTCTTGCCTGCTGCTTGTAAATGAAGCTGACTGTTGCCTGCTGTTTGTAAGTAAAATTGACTGATGGTTGTAACTATTAATTGGAGTTGATAATTGGCTGTTGCTGATAACAGGAGTTGACAGCTGCTTATTGCTCATGAAAGGAGATGACTGTTGCATCTTGCTTGTGACTTCAATTGAGTGTTGCTTGTTGTTGCTAACTACAGTTGACTTTTGGCTGTTACTGTTCATTGTTATTTGTTGCTTTGTGATACTAAAGGGAATAGACCGTTGCCCATTAATAACTATTACTGCCTCTTGCCTGTGGCCATTGACTGGTTTTGGCTGTTGCTTGTTACTAACTGTTACTAACGATGGCAATACAGTTTTGACTATAACTTCATGTCGTTTGTTGCTGTTGAATGACTCTTTTTTGTCTGAGGTAACTGGTTCTGGCTGTTGGCTGTTACTAACAAGTGAAGCTGACACTTGCTTACAACTGGAGAGTGGATCTGTTTGTTGTCCTTTGCTATCGAGTAGAACTATGTTTTGTCTGTTGCTGTTGCTAGTAAGAGTTGACTGTTGGTAATTGCTGTTGACTTGTGTTGGTTGTTCTTTCTGGCTGAAGACTAAATTTGACTGCTGCATGTTCCTGAAGACAGGAACTGGCTGTTGTCTGTTACTGCTGACTGGAGCCGACATTTGTATATTGCTGTTGATTGGAACTGACTGTTTTTTATAACTGTTGGCAGTAATTGACTTTTGCCTGTTACTGTTGGTGTCAGTAGACTGCTGGCTGTTGACTTTCCCTGGAAGTGATTGCTGTTTCTTACTCTTTAGTAGCATTGACTGGAGGCTATTGTCACTAACTGGAACTGGCTTTTGCATGTCAACAAATGAAGCTAACTGGTTCCTTTTGTTTTCAACTGAAATGGTTGGCAGTTGAGTGCTGTTCACATTCTGCTGTCTTAAAACCTGTGGATATTTAGTTTTTTCATTCTTTATTTTTATTTTTGTTGAATGAGATTTATTAATTTTGGAGGTTGGAATTATATACGTAAAATCTGTATCAGTCTTCGCATCAGCTCTCTTAGCATTATCCTTTTCAATAAGGATCTGTCCACTGTTACATGATGCTACAACACCTTCAGCTGGCATGTCAGAGGGATGTGAAGTAGGAGCAGAGACACTGCTGTCTGACTTTTGAGTGTCAGGGTCAAGAGGGGAATCAAGTATGTCAAACAGCTTCTGGGCATCAGCTGGATTGTAGACATTAAGAATTATGGGTTGGAAGTACAGCGAGCCTGGGCTGGCAGGTTCGTTGATGGTTTGAGGAAGTGAAGCAGTGCCGGAATCAGGCACTTGAGGAATAGCTCCAGATATATAAGTCAGGCTGTGTGGAGAGGGGAGATTTACAGGTGTAGGAGTAATATCAGCATAAGTAGCAAGTGTGTCTGATGTGTTTGTAGATAATGGTGTGGCATAAATTTTTGTGGAGGCAGTTGAGGATACGATGGGAAGAGATGTTGGGGTGGTGCTTACAGGTGATCCAATGACATTAGGGGATGGTGCGAAGGTAGTGGTTAAGTTGGATGGAATAGTGGCTATGGAGGCTTGTGTAATAGTTGTACTTGCAGTGGTAGGGGTTATGCAAGGTGTTGAGGTGCTATTACTTAATGTAGTGGTGACATCAGTCTGTACAGTGTTTATTTTACTTGGTGTAGGTGTTATGTTAAATGATGTGGTTATACAAGCCTGCATAGTAGTTGAAGTGGTAGGTATAATAGCTGCACTGCATTTAGTCTTGCTGTTAAGTGTCTTGCTTATTTCGGTTTTAGTAGTTGTGTTGGCAAGTGTAGTGCAAGGAGAAATTAATGTTTTTGTAGTAACGGATGAGTTAGATGTGCTAGTTATGGTGAATGTGTTGAGTATGGTGAATGAGTTAGGTGTGGTAGAAGTACTTGATGTGGTGAATATGCTAGGTGAAGTGGTTGTGTCAATTCTGGTGGCAGTTGTACCAACTGTGGTGGTTATGCCAGCTGTGTTTGTGCTAGTTGTATCAACTGTGGTGGTTATGCCAGCTGTGTTTGTGCTAGTTGTATCAACTGTGGTGGTTATGCCAGCTGTGATGGGTGTCCCAACTGTGGTACTTGTGCCATCTGTGGCATTTGCCTCAGCTGTGGTGGTTTTAGTTAATCTTTCAGATGTGGGTATGGAGTAACCACTAGTGGAGGCGACACTATTCTTCACTCTAATGGACCACTCTTCATAACCTGTCAGTTCACCATTTTCATTCACAATCTCTGTTGTATCTGAAACAGAAAAAAATAGTGTTCACGTAATATATTAGTTAAATTTTCTAAGGAATTTTTGTGGTTATTAACTTTTTAAATTGTAAATTTGCATTTAGCAGCTTCGCTAACCTCTAAAGGTCAACATTTCCCAAAAGCGGCATGTGCTGTGGAGTGGGATTATTTTTTATCCCAAGTGCATGTGAATAATTTTTTCTAAATGGTACACTACAGCAGCTACAACAACCAAACTATTAAAGTCACATGCATGATTTTTTTTATATAATTAAATTTACATACATTGACCAAGCAGATGGATAATATTTCACTGTCTTTCTTGTGTATGTGTGTCAGGTAGCAGAGTGGGAACTTAGAAGATGTGCTTTAACAATGTGTGTATGTGTTTTAACTATGAAAAAATTACACAATGTATTAACAAAATTACAAATTATATCCCCTAATGAAACCAGCCTTACCATGGAAAATAATGATAACTCAAAATTAACAGGAGCAAGGGCGCACCCAGGAATTTTTTTTGGGGGGGTCGGGGGGCAGGGGGGGGGGCATGAAAAGTAAAATTGAGGCTAGGAAAAAAAAAATCTAATGCAAATCACTTTTGTGCATTTGAAATTCATTTTATTATGATTATTACAGTGACTGCATTAGTAATATAATTTATTACAAAATAAATTAGTATTAATTTGATTTTGTTATATAATAAAACAAAGTGGTATAAAATTACTGAATACTAACCAAAATGTAATTAGAAAGTTTTTAACCGACTGTTAGTGTATTTAATTTCTTACGAGGAAGGAAATTTCGGGGGTGGCCATGGCTCCCTTGACCCCCCCTGGATGCATCCCTGAACTGGAGTATATTTAAGTAAAAATTAAGAAACAACACTGCTGCATCTCACCTGCTTCCATGCTGTTGTCAAGGTCTTCAAAACCGGTAACCCAGAATCTGTCACTTGGGAGGATCTTCGAAATTATAAAGCTTTTCTCATTTTTACTTTTGTCACTGCTAGTATTGCCCTCCTCATTGCCACTCTGAGATACCTGTTGTGGGGACGAGTCAGTCTGAGATACCTGTTGTAGGGACGAGTCAGGAGTATAAACAAAAATATTAGACACTTTCACTATGTTTTCATGTTTAATCACTTAATGCAGCATCAGCATCACAGATGACATCATACAATCTTGAACTACAATTTCTCACAATGCATTCTATCTATCTATGGTCTCTGATGCCTCGCTCCCTCCAGGAATGTACCCCAAGGCCATGGCAGAAGTCGATACCTCTCCCTATCCACACAATACCTTACTAGTTCAATCCCTCCCCAACTATTAGCAATTGTTCCATGCATTTAAGTACTTCTTCACTATTCTTTAATCTTAAAAATGGCCTTCCTTTCCTCATAGGACCCTCCGTTTTACTCATATGCATTTCCTTCACAAACTCTTCATTCTTCTTTCTCTCCATATGACCAAATCACTTCAACTTATTTGTTCTCATCCATTCCAGTACACCACACTTCACTCCATTTGCACAAGGTCCCATGCCACATCTTTCATACACGCATTCAATGCTCTTACCCTTCCATCTTGCCATGCTACATACTCCTCTCAGATAACTCATTTCCACAGCATGCACTCTTGACTGCTGTGCCCTATTCCAATACACTATTCACAATTCATTGCTTGCTGTAATGCATTTCAACTATAAGGAAAGGTTTGTCTATAACCGTAGTACCCAGAACCTTGTTTATCTAAGATTACACAAATTTTTTGGATATCTTCTATATCATTAACCGTTGGTGCCAGTAGGCTTATGGAGGCATAGATGAACTTGCCTCGCCTGTTATTTGGCGTAGGTTTTCAGATTTTTTATAGTGACGCCTCATATGTTTACGTTTTCTCTTAAATATATTGAGAAAGTGCAAGGCTAATTGCTACTACAGCCTTAGATGCATATAACATTGTAAGTCCCATCTGAGGACAGTATAGCAGCAATTTGGGTAGTCTTTGTCCACTCAGCAGTGATATCAAAGAATGAAAAGTGGTCCGAATAACGGGGATTCGAACCCGGGATCCTAGGCTCGCATATCTGAAGCATCAAAAAGTAATATTCAGTTAAAATACAGGACCTGTTAGTGTATGGGTTAGTAGCCTTGGCTGATAACCAAAAGCTTTGAATTCCTGGCCAAGCAGAGACAATTTAGGATTATATCCTTTCATACTAAAACCTCGATCATCAGATGGAGATTTGGTACAGACCTAAAACAAGAGCTTGTGACCTTGCCATAGAGCAGGAAGAGAAGGCCAGTAAACATAATCTCATACAAGTATCTACTAAACTTTCTCGCAAAATCTTGAAATTTGCTCGGAGGAAATCAGACTTTTTTAAATTATATTTTTTAAGTTCATAAGTTCTCTCACGAGGGGTGCAATAAGAAGATGTAATCATATTATGGTCACTATCTTTATTATGCCTTACGGACGCTTTCAACACTGTCGAGGACCAATGGGCTTCGCAGCTACAAGTGATGCCTTCTACCTTTGCGGCGACATGGTTCTTCAAGATTTGCAGAACTGCGTCAAGGTAGTCAATGACATTCTGCTCTACGATGAAGAACTCCAGACTCATTTTGAGCAAGTCTACAAGACGCTCATCAGATGCTGCAAGAACGGGATCACCATCAATCGCGACAAGTTTCTGGTCGCTGCCGTGGATATGTGAATATATGTATGTCATACTTCCCTGTACTTTACGTCTGGCAGGCATGTGTTGCTGCTAGTTCAGTTCAGCCCCGGTATGTTATGGTGGCTATGTTGTCCTGAATACAGACATCCAGCAAGTTTCTCGTTTGTCTGTATTGGACCTACTACTAGCAGCTCTGTTTAAGAATATAGAACAGGTCTCTAGTTATCTCCATTGCACAGTTGAGTTGTTTTACAAGTACATCACCGGACGCGTAGCCTGCATCAAGCCAGCAGCATCACACCGGCCCACAAAGGACTCCTCTCTCAAGACCAGGGATTGTACAGCCCAGAGACAGTTTGTGATAGTGACTTTTTATGCATTGTTTCTTTGCATCATCTTTCTTCTTGCCGCTAACTCCAGTTTCAGAAGCAGGCAGTTTCGGAGGCAGGAAACGAGACACAAGAGTGGCATGTCTCCTCTCAAATGCTCTTAGCAGGTGACTGCTGTTTAGCCGCCTGGGATTCCTTGAGGCAGCAGAGCGAGCCAGGTCGCACCACACAACACTCGCCACATGCCACACAGCCAACTTTAAAATATTTTGTTAAAGTTTGTAATAACCCTTGCTTTTTTTGGTTTTCTTTCACAACACTTGCCTTGTCACGGACCTTCACAACTAACCATGGCAGAATCATCGTCTCTCTCTGAGTTCAGTGATATGGATCAAGCCCAAGTGGAAGATGCACACAACAATCCTGACAGCTTCCTTTTACATCTGCTCACACCTCATCTCCCCTCCCATACATTGCAAAATACAGAAATTCTCCATTTCATCAAGTATTTGGAAGAAACAACTCATAGCTGATGCTCGCTGGAGGCAGGAAGATGAGGACAGACGAAGAGAAGCAGCTGAAGAGAAACGTAAGGAAGACGATGCACGTTTCATGTACAGTCGCCCAAAGAAGTGGTGGCGTAAAATTCAGATTGTTTCGTTCTGGCGACATCTGGCAACTGCACTTCACAGGCATTGCATTCGCTACATTTTTTTTTTATAGTCAATTATCAATATCATTAAAACCCATTTTTTATGCACCATAATAATGCAAATAATTATTAAAAAATAGTATTAGAACAATGCAGCCAGTATGTAAAGATGATATATTGTATTTATCATAGCTTAGTTTCCGTTATTTGAAAACGATACATTAATTAAATCTTAGTTATTGGTATTCGAAGATAATATATTATTCAGAGATTAATTACCGGTATCTGAAGGAGTTATGTTAACTAAAGTTTAGTTACTAGTAATTGAAGATGATATATTATTTGCATGATGTCGTGCGCCAACGGTTGAATATCCTGCATTATGACATCATCGTGCGCCAATAGTTGAACATTATAATATCATAATTTAAAGACTATGTATCAATTATAGCCTATTATTATTATTATTTGAAGATATATAAATTTTAACCTATTACCAGTGTTTTCATTATATAAGGATATATTAATTATAACTTTATTAGTATCATTATATAGATATATTAATTATATTATTATTATAATTATTTAAAGATATATTAATCATAGCATATTACTGGTATTTGAAGATATACTAATTATTGCCTATTACTAACCGTTATGTGAAGATTATGAATAGTAATTATATGTTATTACGTTAAATAGCCTATTGCCAATATCTTAAGGAACGTCCTGCCCGATGACGTCATCGTCAAGCGAGAGTTTAAATGTAGATTTCATATTATCATAATGTATAAACAATTCATATATATTTTGCTCAATATTTAAGATCATTATGAATAAATAGTTTTATGCATGTATAAATTTTACTTATGAAAGATAATTTCTTTTGACTGAATTTCTCTGTGAACAAAAACCTCGATGTCAAAATGCTTCGACAAGTCTTAATGAAATATCATGATTAGATGGTTGTTTCTCATAAACTAGACTTAATAATCAATTGTAATTTATTTTTAGTTCCTTTACAGTAACAATTTCCGAATATTGTGACATTCCTGACAAGTTATAAGGATATTTCATTCCATTTGTTAGGGTTACCATAATCAAATATTTGAACGAAAATCTCCGTAAGAGGCGCTACCACTTCTTTGAGCGACTGTATCTTGCAAACATGTTGACAGCACCTTCCACCATTGGTGCAGCGAAGGCCACGCCCACTACACACCCGTTCTCTCCACATCATTCATCTGCTCCTCACCCCACACTCAACCCATTTTTTCCTGCATATCACCACTTGGCAACCAGTCCTGCAGCCGTGTCTTGTGCAAGTACAGCTGCCATCACTGCTGCCAATACAGTGATTGCCCCACCTGTCATCACAACTGCAACTCCTATGCCTTCACCAGGCCCTCTGCGGGCAAACCTGTGGCTCAGAGTTCCCCCACCCTCCAAGCTGACAACCTACCAAGTGTTCAGGCAATGGTGTCGGCGGTGGCACAATTTTGCAGTCATGATCGACCTACCGCACCTCTCCAGGGAAAAGCAGCTCATCCAGCTACGGATGTCAGTCTCCCTGGACGTTCAACAGACTCTTGAACACACTCTTGGGATCACACCTGATGCACACCTAACTGTTGATGAGGTTCTCGAGAGGTTGCAATCCCATTTCAAGAGTCAACGAAATGAGGCCCTCCGCCACTGTGAGCTCCTGTGTTGCAAATAGGCAGCCAGTGAGCCTTTTTCAGAATGTTATGTTCGCCTGAAGAACTTAGCTGAGGAGATTGACCTGTGCTTAGGTGACCAGAGGCATCAGATAGGAAGAGCTAATTCAATGCCTCTCCTCTCTGAACGCAGGGGCACCTCTCCAGGACGTGGTCATCTGCTGCTGCTCATTCAAAGCTGCTCGGGACACAGCATCCGCCATCCAGTCTGCAACAAGTCAGCTGTGTGCCGTCTTTACCTACAAGAAGGGTAAACGACGCGACAAGGCAACCTACCCACCTCAGCCAATGTTCTCAAGGTATCGTGGGAAGACGCCAGCTGCTGATGCAGCCCAACACTGCCAATGTTGTACCTATTGGCACGGGCGCGGTCAGTGCCCTGCCACAAATGACACCTGCAACAACTGGGGACATAAGGGCCACTGGCCAAATACCGCCAAATGCCCTGCCTAGAAATTACAGTGTTCTCTCTGCAAGAGGCCTGGACACTACGACAAGTTCCGCCGAGTGAAGTGGAAGGACCAAGACCAGGGCAAGTCATACTCTCCCGCACGGAAGTCCAACTCTTGCTGCCATATGTCTCATGCCCCCACTTCAAACGACATGGCTCCCAAACCTGTATGTGTTCACCTGGTGTAGAGTCCACTTCACGACACCAGATATTACCAGACACCGGTGTGGACGTCACCGTCATCGGCAAGCAACACCTTGGCATGCTGCAAATCCCTAGGAGCAGCCTACAACCTCTACCTTTCGCCCACATGCTGACGACAGATGGGTCAGAGATGTCACCTGCCCTGGGATGCTTCGAAACCAGCTTACGGCTCTGGCAGAGGTCGTGTGTCGCCCAGATACAAGTTCACAAGGGCGTCCAGACTCCACTCCTTTCCTATGGTCACTGCAAGGAACTGGCCATCATATCACAGGAGTTCCCGAAGCTGATCTTGTATGGCCAGAGAATTGTAGTTCCTGCTGCTCTTCGCCGTCACATCCTTGCACGCCTCCACGACAGCCAATGAGGTGTGGAAGCTACTCAACGTCGGGCGAAGCAGACTGTGTTCTGGCCTGGCATAGACTCTGACATCACAGGCACTGAAAGTCAGCAGAAGGAACTCATGATGAGCGACAACGCCTCCAGGCCCTTTGAGTCCGATTCTGTAGACTTCTTCACAGTCGCTGGGAAGCCCTTCCTTGTTATTGCAGACAGACTCTCAGGATGGCCTGTGGTCGTCCTCTGTGGTATGGACACCACCGTCCAGCATCATTAAGATGTTCTGCTGCTACTTCTGTGAAGTGGGTGTTCCCCTGTGTCTACGCACTGACGGCGGACCCCAGTTCACCAGCGCAGACTTCCAGAACTTCATGGAGCGCTGGGGTGTCCACCACGTAGTGACTTTGCCGCACTATCCCCAGTTGAATGGCCAAGCTGAGGCTGCTGTCAAAGCAGTGAAACACCTCATGCTGAAGACAGCCCCATCTGACAAAATTGACACAGAAGTGTTCGCCAGAGGTCTCTTGGAGCTGCGTAATGCTCCCACCTACACAGGACAATCCCCTGCGCAACATCTGTTTGGCCACCCTTTTCGCTCCTGCGTCCCTGCCCAACCAGAATCCTTCTCCAAGGAATGGCAGGCCAAGACAGAGGACTGCGACCATCGTGCTGCCGCCCGAGCTGCCCAGGTGCAGGCTCGCTATGACCAGCGGCATAACCGCTGGTTTCTGCGACCAATGACACCTCCTAGTGCTGACCTCTTTCCCCATAACCCTGTGGCCCCTTGCATTGACGAGAACAGTATTTCCCTTTCATTTGACCCCCAATGTCGTTCCCAGCGGCTCACAGAAAAAAGTCCCACTTGAGACTGAAGAAGAGTATAAACTAGAAAGGAATGAATAAGTAAGGGTAAGAAGAGAAGAAGAGAAGAGATATGAAAAACATATAATTGATAAATGCAAGGAAGAACCAAAGCGGTTTTACAGATTTGTTAATGGAAAAATAAAACAAAGAAAAAATATCTAGATTGAAGGAAAATAATGAAGTATATGACCCGAAAGAAATGAGTGAAGTGCTAAATAAGAATTTTCAGAAAGTATTTACAACTGAATCTGACTTTAAAAAAAACCACAAGGACAAATGAAAAACGAAATGTGAGGAAAAAAAAAAAAAAAAAAAAAAAAAAAAAAAAAAAAAAAAAAAGAGAGAGAACAAATGATGAAGGAATTGGATGAAAGAAAAGCTATAAGACCAAATGGGGTATCAGGATACATATTGAAGGAGTGTAAACAAGAAATGGCTGAACCAATTCATGATATAACACAAGAAAGAGATGGATGGTTAGTGGTGTGATTAAAATTTTTTTAATAACATGTTCTCTCACTACAGGTCTCACTAATAACAGGTTCTTTCACTACCACAGTCTCTAGCAGCAAACCATGCTGGCTGGCCCGATATATGTGCAAATGTTGATCTTTGGGTTGCCATGTGCTACATTCCCTTCCCCTTCCTCACTGAGACTCAGCGTTACCAACTCCAAATAACTTGGGAAATATAGCTAATGTTCATCTTAAAACCGTCTTCGGCTCTGCCCGACATCAAATCTGGTTTTAGTCATGTTTTTGACTATCAGAAGCCAATAACAGATCTATGAGGGGTCTACCAAAATAAGTTATAAGTAAAAGGTGTCCATGGAGAAAAAGATTGAGAATCCCTGATTTTAAGGTAACAACCGGTTCTCAAGATTAGTGAAATTCCAAGAACAGGTTCTTATGAACCGGTTCAAACCAGCTGAATCCCATTACTGGATGGGCGGATTGCACATATTTAGACTTAAAAAAGGCATTCGATAGGGTTCCACAGGAATAAGTTTTGGCACTGATAATGTTTTTAATATATGTAAATGACATGACAGAAGGAGTAAGCAGTTACATAAGTTTGCTTGCAGATGATGCTAAATTACTAAGAAAGATAGGAAACCACAAGGATTGTGAGGAGCTACAAAATTATATAAACAAGATATATGAATGGAGTAAGATATAGGAAATGAAATTTAATGCAAAAAAATGTCATGCTTGGAAATGGAAAAAAGTGCAATGAGACCCTCATGGACGTATAAGTTAGGGGAAAATACTATATCAATAGCAAAAGGAGAGAAAGATTTGGGAGTGGTAATACAGGAAAACTTATCACCAGAGAAACATATAAATAGAATATTTGGCGATACTTTCAGGATTCTAAGGATATACAGATGGCTTTTCATTTCTTAGATAAAGTTATCAGAAAAATTATAACCACAATGATCAGACCAAAACTGGAATATGCAGAAGTAATATGGTCCCGCACAACAAAAAGCATGCGTTGAAATGAGAAAGAATACAGAGAATTGCAACTAAGACGGTGGCAGAATTGGAAGACCTAACATATGAGGAAAGATTAAAAGAAATGCACCTAACAACACTGAAAGAAAGAAGAGAAAGAGGTGACTTAATCACAATATATAAATTGATGAACAACCTGAAGGAAATAGATAGAAAAGACCTAATACAGGTTGTCCATCACTAATTCGGCAACCACGGGACCTTAGGACTGCCGGATTTTCAAAATTTCTGGATTATTGAAGCTTTGTCCCCTGACTCTATATATGCTGTATATATGGTAACATAAAATTACTACAGTACTTTAAAGATAGAAAATTAAACACTAAATGAAAAGCAAATGAAAATTTAAAGTTCAACAACTAAGTAAAATAGTTCTACAGAATTTTAAGTCTCCAGAAAATTCAACACCTTCACTTACATGAAGATCAAACTAGATTACCAGCACTTGGTTAAGTTCAGAATTTTTTCCTTCTGTCATTGACTTCCTTACAAACATCTGCTTTTTTTATCCACTGTCAGTAAAGAACTTTAGCCCCTTTTCCTTTCGTTGTTTTTTTTTATATCATAGACTGTTAAAGATCCAGTGCTGTACATTTCAGAAACATTTTGCACAGACACACCACTATCAAGTTTCTTTTTGCAATTTCACTTTCTCTGCGATCGACAACGAGCAATGTTTGCATTTTATGCCACTTCTTTTATTTACTGAATCCATGATGAGACCATGCAGCAGCAGATTTTAACAAATAAATAAGAAGGAATGCTTGTTTGGTGTTGCAAGCATGAGCAAACAGCTAATTCTGGGTACAGCACCATCAAAACATAAACAACAACGGCGCCTCCCAAAAACAGTGGCGCGCCAACCCCGGAAATTTGAAACTACATTCTGAATGCCAGAAAAACTGATGGAACCGGAATATTGATTGCCGGATTAGTGATGGTCAACCTATACTGAGAAGAAAAGGAGAGGCTAGAAATTTGAGGGAACACAAGAAAAAATTAAAAAAAGGAATTTGCTTGAAAAATACAAAAAAGTTGAGTTTTCCCCAAAGAAGTATAGATACTTGGAATGAACTGAAGGAAGAGGTGATAATGGCAAAGAATGTACATCAACTGAAGGAAAAACTAGACAAATATAGATACGGAGACAGCACCACATGAGTGTAGCTCAGGCCCTGTATACTACAACTAGGTAAATACACACACATCAATATCCTCCAATGGTCCATTTTTATCTTCAGCATGCAAATATAGGATACAACCCAATTCTAAGACAAGGAGGTATTACATCACACTTACCCCTGTTGAACGATGAGCAATCTGTTGACTACGCTTGACATTAGCCAAACGGACAACTTCAAAGGGCTCTCCATATCCCAGTTTGCAGCGGAATAAGCTGAAGTTCTCTAACGTTAAGTCCTTTATATTCATCATTTGCACTGTAAACCAAAAATAAAAGGATATCTGATTCCCTGAAGAAAAATTCCATCAAAATTCAGGCATCATAGATAAGTTAAAAGTTGGACCACATTAGATTACATTGTAATTTGTTTTGTTGATATTACCAAGATATGTAACAACTCACAATATTTTTTAATCTCTACAGATGATCGTAGCTTCATGCCATCTGGTGTGTGGTAGTAGACATCAAAGAAGTTAGTAGATTTGACCAACCGTTGTACAAACTCCCTTACCCATCCTGTTGGCACCAAATGCATGTTTTCATTAGGTTAATCAACATAAAATAATTCCAAGATGTCATTCCCTATCATTAGTGTTGGTTTGTAGACCGATAGGAGGTGAGGAAGTGGGAAGTTTTGCTGGGGTAACCTGGTACAAACAGGCTGTTTAAAGGTGAGTGGAGCAGGTAGGAAGAGGCTTTTGTCATGTAGTGGAATCAGAGATGATGATGAGACCTAACTTATAAACTTTATATAAAACTACATTTTTTATGGAAAACTTAACAATGTTGAATAAAACACATAAGGATACTTTTTTATGTAAACTCTACTATAAGAGGATGTATGCGTATGCAAGTTGATAGATGCATGTCTCACCTTGAATGAGTGGTTTTCTAAGTTTCATAAGTCTTGTTTCATCAAATTGGTGCAATTTTGCCCTGGGGACTTTTTTCACCTTAATTTTGTTTAAGTCATCTTCATCTTCATCCCTCAACTTGAAGGATTTCCATCTCTGTCTCTTCAGGGATATTGGATTTCTGAAAGCACATGAGTTAGAAAATCATTTGCATAGGTGTGCCTTGTCATTGCTACCCACCTTTAGAGGGATAACACCCTGGTATATAGATATAGACGATTGAAGTCTTTAAAATTCTAAACCAATTTGATAAAATCAATCCAGAAATACTATCTGATATGAATAAAATACTATTCGAGATGAATAGTGACAATAACAGGAATTACCGTCATGAAATTAAAAGTACGAAGATGTAACACAATTGCTTGTAATTCATATTTCAATATTAGAGTTGTTGACTACTGGAATAGACTCCCAGCCTCAGTAGTTAGCTCAAAAACTATAGATAATTTTGTCCTAAATAGACATATTTCAGAGAAACTGGTTTTTATTAACCTGCGGTACTAATGGACGGAGGCTGACCAGGAGAGGCGGTAGTGCAGTGGTCAGTGTTCGGGCATGACAACCTAGGGTCCCTGGTTCGATCCCTCAATATCTGCTGGCCACTTTTCTATCTTAGATATCACCGCCGAGTGGCCAAAGATTACCCAAAATTGCTGCCATACTGTCCTCAAACGGGACTTGCAATGTTTATATGCATTTGTGGCAGTGCAGCAGTTAGCCTCTCTCACACTCATCATCAGAGAAAACGTGAAAAATTAGAGGCGTCACTATAAAAAATCTAAACCTGAGCCACTAACGAGTGGAAGCAGACCATCAATAAGCCTCCATCAATGTCTACCGGCCACAAAGGTATATGATGTAAAAACAAACTAAAGAGCCTCCATCAAGCCTATCAGCGCCACAGGTGTAAGACATATATATATATATATATATATATATATATATATATATATATATATATATATATATATATAATACATACAAAATTGAAAGTGTGGATAGTATGAATTATTATATTTTCTCATGTCATTCTATGAAATTAACCTTGTTTCCTTATATTTCAGATGAGAAGTGTAGTGGCAGCACTTTGTTACTATTAATAAAGTTACTCCTCTCCCAGGATGTACCAGCATTAGTGGAATTTAGTATAGTATCTTCTTTTAATTTCATTCTTTATTATAATATTCCATGATACTGCAAAGGCATTAATTACCAAAGACATCAATTTGCCTCTTCAGATCGGTGTTCAGTGTCCATGTCTCACAGCCAAAAATAAGACCGGTATCACCAGCGATTTGAAGATTTGAATCTTTTATATATCTCCTATATATAAATTCATATCTAGTGTTCTTAATTTTTAGTCTTTCTGACAATTCTTTTTGCAATCCATCTCAGTAGCTTCTCTTATATATTAATTATCCATTTTCTTTCTCCAAATCATGGCATCAGATGGACTGTTTTCTTGACTATTTTTTCATGTAACTTTTGACTGAATAGTGTTTCCTTAAGTATATAGTACTGTAATGGTAATAATAATGAAAATATCAAAGTGACAATCTTCAGAAGTGTTATGTTATAGGTAACTTTGTAAGAATAGCATACATACCCTTCAGTTGTTTGTTGCATTGTTGGACAGGTACTAGAAAGCAAGTGATCAGAGGACTTGGTTGTGAACGAATCTTGGTTTGATTTTGAATTGTTGATGATAGCCGGTGTTTCATGTTGAGTCGTGCTGAGATCTTCTGAAGTCTGACCAACACTAATTTCATTTGATCCACTTGGCTTTACTGATTCTTGGGCAATACATAATTCATTTGAGTTACTTTGATTCCCTGATACATTCACAATGTTCGGTGAATAGGAGTGTTCATACATAGAATCCACTACGTCACATGAATTCTGAAGATTTAAGACGTCACTTTCCATTTTTCTATTTTTTTCTTTCACAAGTTCATCAGCATCAGAATCTTTTGTGTCTGTCTTTTTCATAATCATCTCATGAAAGATTTGTTTTTTATCGAGATGTATGTGTTTGTTTATTTCATCTTTATGGTGATTTGGAAGGTTAATGCAATGTTTCTTGCCTCTAATATCCTTTTCTGTCATGTGTTGCAGTTGGTGTGAGGTTATGTTACTTGGACTTTTGATATTCATCTCTGTGGCACTGAGTGGCAAAGATACTGTCTTGATTGACAGAGGCGACACATTTTTTCTGAACATTCTTAACTCTTTAGTATGGGTTCTGGTTTCACACGAAACAGGTTTTTGGGAGTCTTCAAGAGACAACAATTTTGAGTTCTGTTGAGAAATGCTAGTGTCTGTTTCACTGATTCTCTCTGATCTAATTTTGGAAATTATATCTGCTTTTTGATTGGTCTCGGGAAACCTTTTTCTCACTGTGTCAGTTGCTTTAGGTCTACAAGGTACTGATTCAATAAGTGATTTGCTTCCCGTAGCAGAAGTTCCTCCGTTACTTCTTGTATATTCAGGAAATTCTAACAGATAAAAATCAGCGTTTGCTTTTAAAACATCTGAACCATTAAAACTATTTGCTTCAGGATTTCTGATGTTGTTACTTATTTGGAGACATTTACTGCTAATGGAACTCTTGGTACTGCAAACTACACTTGTCTCAATTTTACTATTTCTATAATCTGCATCTGTGTCTTCACTTACGAGATGCATCTCAGAAGATTCATCTAGTAATGTTTGATAATATTTGACAATATTTGACAACAAACCTCCATTTTTCTTCATTATCATGAGTGGACGACTATGAAGCTGCAGCTTCAGTTGGTTTGGTAATGTGTGCTTCAGAGTCTTATTAGGAAATGATTTGACATAACTTGTTTTTGAAAATAGAGGACACCTGTATTCCTCGTTATCTTCACATTGTTTTGAGATTTGGCTTGATGGGAAGATGGAATTCTTTGGTGATTCATCATACATTTCTGAGATTTTAGAATTTTCATCCTCTATCATGGTTACTGTTAATTCATTTTCATCACTATTTGATAAGTAATCATTTTCATCACTATTTGATAAGTAATCATTTTCAATTTCTTCACATTCTAAAGTTATAAAATTTTCATGAGTCACACTTTTAGTGTGTTTATCATCAATATTTGTACTAGGAAGATTCACAAGGTTTTCTTGGTGCACAAATGGTAAAGACTGACCATGGTTATCAGATGACTGTGTTTTGGTTACTGGTTGAGGTTGATCATGATAAGCTTTAAATGAATGTTCCTCAAGTGTTAAATCTATGAGCTGATTTAGGCTCTCAGTTTCAGGTGGTAGCTCAGGTTTGTAAGATGAACTTTGTGTACATTGAAGTTCATTGTCTAGCCCAATATCGTTGATTTGCAAGTCAAGTGAGAGTTCAGAGATATTGTCACAAGGAATTAGTCCTTTATACAAGGCTGCTGACCTAACAGCTCTCCTACAGTGTTGGCTTGGTTTTGGAATTCTTCTACTTTCACTTTGTCTGGTACATAAAGGCGGTAAATGTGTAAAATGTGTAGCTCCATCTTCTGAAAAGGGGGAAGGGGTACTTTAATTTATGAATTTTCATTTGCTCATCATGAAATATATATCTATGAATGCAATGCATGATGCAGCTTTTGAAATTATCTTCATTAGATTCCAATTTCATACACATGACTAGAGACAATCTAACATTAGTAAATAATAAATATATATAGAATTATAAATAAATGCATAAATAAATAAATCAGTAATACGCTATATATAAAAATACTATATATAAAAAATAGTAAACTATATTTTTAGCAGTTTTACTAATTAATTTCATACATGTCAGTGGCCTCTCCCTCATCACTACACACAAGTTTGTCTACTTTTCCTATATCTGGATCATTAAAAGCTATTTTCTCAGCCTTTCAAATTTTTTTCTTATTGTGCACTTTTTACTTCACTTTCATAGCCAATTTATGTTATATACAACATAAATTGATTGTAATAATCTTATGTTTAATACTTTTTAATACACCAATTTTATGGGTGCAGTCATTTTACACATCGATAATTTATGTCCACAATATCGTTTAAACAAATCACATACAAAACAGAGAGGACGCATCAAGTCTTGCTTCAAAATAAGTCTTGGTGCGTTTATATGGGGTTCTGAGCTCTGTTGACTATCGGAATAGGAGAGGAGGGAAATCTCCTCTCCTATTCCCACCAGTGGCCATCAGCACTGAAATAACATTCTTTGAGGTACTGTTGTCTCATCCTGGCCTGATTTAATTGATATATTGTAATATTGTACCAAAACAATGGTTCTGTCGGTGTTACTTGAACTGTCTCTGCCAACACTTGATTGTTCAATGATGTCTTTCTACAATCCCATCCCCACTTGGCTGATATGTAGCTCTAAAGTAACGTTTGAACATTCTCTGCTCTTACCTCCCTCCAAATGGCTGAGTGGTTAGGTCCACAATCTATCATAGACAGATACAATCCCTACCGATAATGTGTCCCATCAACTGGCAACCTTTCAAATGATTCTTCACTTTCATTTCACCCATTCCATGTAGTGCATTTTATTCATCTCTCTTACACTCAGTGCTCCAATGCAACACACTACATCCTCCTCCTCCTCGTCTTCTCTTCTATCAGATCTATGTAGATTGAGGTGTTTTAATCTATCCTTGTAAGTTAAGTTCCTTTTCTTCTGAATCATTTTGGTCATCCTTCTTTGTACTGCTTCTAGCTTATCAATATCCATTCTAAAGTACGGAGACCAGAACTGCACAGCATAATCTAAATGAGGCCTAACTAATGCTAAGTAAAGTCTTTGTATTATATATGCTGGCCTATTACTTATGCTCCTGGTGATAAAACCCAGTACCCTGTTAGCTATGTTTTGTACTAGCCTAACTTGAGCTCTCGGGTGTGTCTGTGGGATTCCCGCATTGTTGTCACCTTCACTGATAACAGGCTGATGATGACTCCTTCATACTGTTAGCTGTAACGTTAATTATTTTCAATCTATATATTTTTATAATACGTTTCTTTGGTTTTATGAACAGCTCTGTCTACCTTCCATTACACTCTGTAACATTTTTTTTCTTCTATATCATAAACTGTTGGCGCCAGTAAGCATCATAGAGGCAAAAATGGACTTGCTTCTTACCTGTTATTTGGCTTAGATTATAGTGATGCATCGAATGTTTACGTTCTCTCTTAAATATGTTGAGAACGTGAGGGGCTTATTGCTACTACAGCCTCAGATGCATATAAACATTGTAAATCCCGTCTGAGGACAGTATGGCAGCAATTTGGGTAATCTTTGACCACTCGGCAGTAATACCAAATAATGACAAGTGGCCAGCAGATATCAGGGGATCGAACCCGGGAGCCTAGGTTCGCATGACCGAACGCTGACCACTGCACCACCTGCCTAACCCAGTCATTCATATTATTCGCCTGCCATAACAGGTTCCCTTGCATCGCACTCTCTTGTTCTGCACAGCCAAGCAAAAGAAGTTATTAACAATGTAAAGAAGTATTTTTTAATCTGATAACACTGCGAGTCATACTATCCAAAAGCAAGAGCTCAAGATAGGCTGGTTTCACTATAATGAAGACAAGTCAAATAACTATAATTAGAATTCATCAGATTACTGGTTAATGCATCTTATAACTGTGGTTTGAAAAACAAAAATAGAAAAAATAAAATTGTATATTCAAGGAGGCTATGCAGTATACTGAGGGTGTATTGCTTGTTGATAAGCAATGACACCTCAGTTTACTACATATCAACCTTTATACATGCAGTGTTACTCGTCATCTCACTATACCAACACTTTAATATATAGTATGCAATATGGCAATGGTTCACCCATGGACACTGCTAAGATAAAGAATTAAGTGTAAATGGATCTCACCTTGATCTTCAGTTCGGTGAAATATATTGCATGTAGTAAGTGTGAGGTATACCAGTTCTGTAACCTTTACACTCTGTGGAATCACGAATGCACTGCAAATGATCTTAGTTATATCCTCTACAGTGAGAAGGCCATACTTTATCAAGATGGCCTTAATGGTCTCCACTCTAAATTCTAAATTTTGCTCTGGCGTCCAAAGAGATGCCCATGTCTTCCGCTGCTCCAGGACACCCAGCCAATGAATGAATTGGTATCCCGTTTCTTGATTTCTTCCTAGAATGATGAATTACAGACTCAGTTTATTTTGATCAATGGAACAAAACTGTAAAATAGTAACATCTTCAACCCTCACAATTACTGAAACCAAAGACAATGAAAATACCCATGTTTCATAGCTGGAATAGATGATGTTCTTACCTTCTTGATGGGTGAAGCCCAACCTCTCCCATAATTTCCGATGTCGACCCAAGGAGAACAAGGGACTTGAAGTCAGTGCTTTTTCCAAACACAATTTGCTCAATCTAGTTTTGGTTTGGCGATCAAGCTTCTTCCACAGGCATCGGGTGGTGATCTCATTGCAGTTACTGATGAACATGGTTGCATTTACATGGCTCTCCAGCTTTACAAGTTTTATAAATTTATGGTAAGGGAGCTGAAGTTTTTCAACTTTTTCAGCCCTGACCTCATCAAACCATTGGGCATGATCATGCACTGTGTGTAGTGTGTCAAATACATACTTTTCTTTCACATACCAATATTTCAATAGAAATGTCTGGTTATATGTTTTCTGATACTTCCTTCTTTTCTCTCTCTTTATTTCAGAGGCAGAAAAATGGCAGCTGACAGAATTTTTCTTTGCAATCTGTTCCATGAAAATATTTTTACGCTTGGCACTTGCTAAAGAATCATCAGGGGTGAAACCCTCAAAATCTGCAATTTCATCCATATCTGTGTATTTGCAAGTATGACCTTAGAAACCTGACATTCACAACCTCCTCTGTCTGACATGCAGTTACCTGAAAATGTAACAATAATAAAATGAGTGGATGTAATTAATTATTCACAGTGTTTGGGCGAAGTGTACTTCTATTCTGTTAAGAGGGCTGAGGGGCTAAGAGAAAAGAGTGTATGTGTGTCTTGTCTTGGCTATCTCCTTTAGGAGGGTAACACCCTGGCAAATAGGTGGATAGATAATGCAGTTCATTATGGTTTTAGGACTCGTGATCACCAGCCATTACCCTCCGGGAGAGAGCTTACACCTCGTTACACAGTAAAAGTCCTGTAATCCAGCCAGCTTCTGATATTCCACCCAACCCGATGGTTCTGCTATTTAAAGGCCTGGATCAATTTTGGAAAATACAGAGGAAAAGAATATATGGCAGCCCGCACCATAGGTCTGGGAAGGTTATTTTGGATTTTGGATTTTGATTTTGATGGTTATGCCAACAAGGTTATTTATTTTGGTAAATTTTTACATTTTCACCAGAATGGCTACGATAGAAAATGGCGTCCGCACCTCGCACAACACCCTGCTTTTAGTCATAGAAAACATTTGATAGCTTCTAAATAAACATAACATAACCTAATTAAACCTGGTATTACTGCAGTTTCAACCAATACACCACACATAACTATAAACTGTCTCAGGGTCTAGATGACACTGTTAGGAGCATTTCTAACCCCATATTACACTGTCGGAAACTACTGTATATACCGGACTATAAGACGAGATTTTTTTGCCAAGTTTAAGGCTTCTAAATCTAAGGGTCGTCTTATACACCGAGAATAAAACACAAACCTATAACTCTGTGATGAATATTCAGTGCCACTGTACCTGGGAATTCATTCCGCATGCACACATGTGTATGCATAATATATATATATATATATATATATATATATATATATATATATATATATATATATATATATATATAATTATTTATATATATATATATATATATATATATATATATATATTTATATATATATATATATATATATATATATATATATATATATATATATACCGTATTTTACGGCTTACAAGACGCTGCATCTTGGAAGACGCACCCTAATATTGGAGAAATTTTGAGAAAAAAAGTCATTCTCACGCAAAAACAGCTTCACCATATCCATGAATTTATGTAACCTTTTCTTAAACTATCTATTGTCTCAGCACTCACCACAAGCAACAAGCTAAAACTGCAGTGTAGTGGGTCTTTTTATGACCGGTGGTTTTAATAGTCACTGTTTTGGTACCTTTCACATCTATGCTTTTATTATTTGGGCTTGTGGCTTGGCTCCAGGAAGGTTTATGGTATTGGAAATACTTGTAACAAGTAAGTACTGAGGTTATATCATATAAAAGGCTGAATTGAATAGTTACTTAAGTTAACCTCATAATGTAATGACATCATACAAATCCACGTCCCTATCGGGCGAGCCAATACAACAACATTCGTCTTGGAAGACGCACAAGTATTTTACATGGCATTTTTTTAGGAAAAAAAAAGTGCGTCTTGTAAGCCGTAAAATACGGTATATATATATATATATATATATATATATATATATATATATATATATATATATATATATATATATATATATATATACACACACACACACACTTACACCGGCGTGCGGGCGCACCCTAACACTATGGGTGTCGAATGTTTACTTTACTGATAACGTCACGTGCGCGGGCCACAACACTGGGGTGGCGGGCGACACTGGTGATGAAGCTGCAGACGACAACCCAGATGATGCAGAATTTGACCCGTATGATGATGACCTTGAACATGTATCTCAAGATATATTTGACATGCTTACTGTATCAGATGAAGATAATTTTGAAGGTTTTTAATTAAATATCCGTTTCGAATGTTTGAGGCAATTGTTGAAACTAGGTATTAGAGCGCGCCCAGCATGGCGGTGCTGATGTTTATGATAATGTTTCTTTACGTTTTGAAAAATTCAGACTATTGTTTAGTAAAAGTAATATACGTACAATATATAGTTTTTTTAATTCCTTTAACTAATTGCATCTTGAGCAACTAGTGTTGGAAGTAATTGTTGGAGTAATAAATTAAGGACGGGTGAACAGTGAACCTTACCACGAGAAAGAGGGTCGTGTAATATAGCGATAATAGCTCAAAACCAAATTTTTTTCCTCGAAAATTGGGGGTCGTCTCATATAACCAGTCGCCTTATAGTCCGATATATACGGTAATTATAAGATCGGGACAGAATTTCAAAGATTTACCTTAATTTTAGCTGGTCTTCTGTCGCAGCAGTCATCGAAAGGATACTGAGTGTGTTCGTGTGTTTGTTATCAATGATGGGCATGCGCTCTAGCGGTGTGATCCTCAGTCACGTGTTATGATGTTGAGTGACATGTTATGACGTATAATGACGCGAGGTTACCTGTTGCCAATCATGAAAAAGATAATTTTTTCCTGCCAATCATATATGAGCAAGTCACGTGTTATGACGTTGAGTGACATGTTATGATGTATAATGACGTGGTTACCTACTGCCAATCATGAAAAAGATCTTTTTTTCCTGCCAATCATATATGAGCACGTATCTTTAGACAAGGATGGACTGCCTTCACTATGATGAATACCGTTAGTTAGACAATGGCTACCGTGGAGGGCATATGTGGAGGTTGTATGTATACAAACTGGCAGTTCACAGCAAAATTCCATGAACAGTCAAGTGTAGCAATACAATATCTTCGTGAACATGGTGCATTGTCAAAATCAGTGGAGTGCCCTAACTGTAAATTGCCGTGCAAGTTTAGGGAAGACAGACATCAGTGTACTGTGCTCGGTACTGTGCGCTTCCTAAGAAGAAAAGAAGCAAGCAGTGCAATTTTACGGTGTTGGATAAAAAGGCACTTTTTTTTTAGAGGGCACCCATCTTTCTGTGTGGCAAATAGTGCTCTTTTGCAACCACTGGCTGCAAAATGTGTGGGATCATCGAACGATCTTTGAATGTTTGAAATGGTCTGAATATACAAGTGTTGATTGGTGCAGTTTCTGCTCGGAAGTCACTCTTGACTGGCTACGGATGCAGAAGCCTATTGGTGATGACAGTGTGGTGGTAGAAATTTATTAAACTTTTTTTGTTAAAAGGAAATACGAGCATGGCCGTTGGCTTAGTAGTGTGTGGTTGTTTGGAAGGATTGAGAGGGTGACGAAGAAAAAGTTTATTGTCCCCCTACTTCTAGAAAAACAGGATAGAAGTGCTGCCACTCTGATACCCCTCATTAAAAAGTACATCCTGCGTGGAATAATTGTGAGCGACGGCTGGAAGGCGTACTCTTCACTAGACAATGAGGGGTACACTCACTGGGCCGTAACCCACGCAAAACATTTTGACGATCCAGAAAATAGACATCCACACTCAAAATATTGAAAGGTTATGGAGAGACATAAAGGAGTGGACAAAGCGACCTGGGATCCATAGTGAATATTTTGAACAGTACTTTGCCCGTTACTTGTTCATCAAAGAGAATTACCAAAACCGTCACCACCATTTCTTTGTGGCTGCTGCTTGCCTCTACCCGCCGCAGTCAACATGTTAGTCTGCAGGATGGCGTGCACCGGCTATTCCTCTTGAGGAAGTTGAGACGGTTCAAGAATTCAAGACTCATTCCGAAGCT
The DNA here is from genome assembly GCA_036785275.1 of Cancer borealis. Lineage (NCBI taxonomy): Eukaryota > Metazoa > Arthropoda > Malacostraca > Decapoda > Cancridae > Cancer > Cancer borealis. The sequence goes on along the minus strand of JAXIVD010000182.1, from coordinate 39,729 downwards.
GGACCCTCAACTTCTACTTAAAGTATTTCATGTAAAGCTACCCAACTTCTTACCTATATGGCTGTATTAGGCATGTATGAGATAAATATGGCGACTGTCGATTTTTGCTACACATAGGAAATTTCTTTTACTTCTAGGGAAATTTCCCTAGATTAAAAAGTCCATATTGGTGAATGTTTTATGTTAGTCATTATTATGAAGTATTATTGCAGTTATGAAGGTTAGGATATTGAACCAGGAGGGGTCTGAAGTTATGCAGTTATCAAAGTTAGGATATTGAACCAGAGGGGCGTCTGGGCCTCCCAGTTAGCATAGGACAGGATAGTGTCTTTATTGGGTATCCAGATTACGTCAGGTGAAATTGGGTCCAGGGTGGGCACCGGTTAGGATAGGTTTCTGGTTGTATTCAAATAGTGGCTTAGCGGGGTGAGGGGGATCCAGGTTATGTTAGGTTAGCATGGTGGTTTAGGGGGGACGCAGTCCACTAAGTTAGAAATACGTTTCTGGTTGTGTTTGAAGTGTCCTAGCGGGGGAGTCCAAGGGGATGCAGCCCCCTGTGGTTAGAATAGGTTTGTCGTGTTTGCTACATTTAGGGAATTTTCTTGACAGGGAAATTTTCCTAGATTTTAAAAGTCCATATCACTCATATATGCCACCCCCCAAAAAAATACCCGATTCCCCACAGTCCCCCAAACTTGCTTGAGGGGTTGAGGGGGTGTGAGTAAAGATAGGGAATATTGGTTGAAACTGCAAATTTACCTTAAACCTTAAAACCTTAAAGCGTAACAAAACCTAACTAAGCGTAACAAAACCTAACTAAGTGTAACAAAACCTAACCAACCCTAACACAACCTAAAAATAATTAATCATATTTTTTTCTGTAATTCAGCAGCAAAACTGTTTGAGGTGATCTGAACAAATTTCTGAGGCTGAATTTGGAGTGCATTATAAAGGTAAATAGATATCGAATGGGCCCTCTTACGAATTTTTACCATATCTCCAATTTTGTGATATGTCAAATTTGCGACTGAGACCAATTTCTATATCTGCAAGCCCAGGTACAGCAAGACGGTAATTTAAATTGATTTTCAGTAAAAGTGCAGAATAAGGCCTTCTGCCCGTTTTTTTTTCTCTCCTTCCCTATTTACTATACATAGTGTATTCAACACATCTGTGAAGATTTCAGGCGGGGGTCACCATTATTTACCTCACAAAACGTCTTTGAAGTTATGTTAGGTTATATTAGGTTAGGTTGGTTAGGTAATTTTAAATTATGGTTAGGTTAAGGTTGTTAGGTTACGGTTATGTTATGGTTGGGTTGTTAGGTTAGGTTCGGTTATATAAAATTTTTACATTTTATTACCCAAAAGTTAGGGTTCTCAACCTTAGATTTTTTTCTGGATTTGGGTGATAAAATGTAAAAATCTTATATATTCAAATCTAGCTTAACCGAACCTAATCTAACCGTAACCTAACAACCTTAACTTAACATAACCTAAACAACCTAACATAACTTCAAACACGTTTTGCGAGGTAAATAAAGGTAACCCCCCACCTGAAACCTTCACAGATGTGTTGAGTACACTATGTATAGTATGTAGGGAAGGAGAGAAAAATGAACGGCCAAAAGGGCTTATTCTGTACTTTTACCTGATTTTCTTATGGATAATGATGTTTATGTATTTCTGTATTTTTCGTCATTGTAGGGTGTACGATTACCAAATTTTGTGTAGAAACAAGGGCAAAAACATTACTAAAATCACCATAAGGTTAATTAATCCAATTTTGCGAATTAGCATATTGCGGCCAGCAATACCAACAATTTCGAGCAAAATTGGAGGGAGCACTGTAACTTTCAGTGTTAACCAATCATTGACAACTGCAAGCCTCACGCTTGACATTACCTGTCCTTATTATATGGGGGAGTGTGTTTCCAGGTTGTAGTAGTAGCAAGCAGAGCTTATCCACCGAAGTGGGAGTCCAAACACTTATAAACAGAGACAGTGAGTTCGAAGTGTAGTTGGGTCAAGTAGACAGCCAGCCTCAGATGGGGGATATATTATGGGGGATGTGACCAGTGTTGCCATATTATATCTAGCTTCACCTTTCAATCACTTTTTTCTAACTAGTGTTGGATAGAACATATCACTATCATTCTTACTCTAACCTAATTGTATTATAATTTACATCAAGTTATTACATATATGAATAAGTACATAATTTCCGCTACATTAATATTGCTAGCTCTTCTTCTTCTTCTTCTTTTGACCTATTCCGTTTGGTATCGCTTGTAGGTCGTCTTCCGTCTACTTCTTCCTTCTATCAGGTGGCAATGATTTCCAAGGTTTTAACGAGCTTCAATGTGTGACGTCACACTTTTTTAGAAACAAACAAGTTAAATGAATAATAATAATAATAATCAGAGTAACTATACTCAGCTTATAGATGTTCTTACAATTATAACTATTTAGGACGAATTGGACAATATGTAAGTCAGTAACCTTGGAAAACCTGGCAAAAATGTATGAATGTAATGTTTTTGATAGCAGTTATTTATTATTTAATGCTTTCATTATTCTTTTTTTTCTCCGTAGCCAATGATGATGATGATGATATTTTGTTGAAAACAGCTGAGTTGCTAGAAGCGCGCCAATCAATAAAAACAGTATAGTTTGAAGAAAATTTGTCTATTTCAAAGTTATTAAACCAAACTGATCCCATTTGTTCTATTTAATAGTTTCATTCAATAATAGTTAATGTATTATGGTTGTAATAATAATTTAGATATCAAGCGCTCTTCTAGAGTACAAAACATTGGCATTCTATGTGAACCTTGAAAATAAAAAAACTTCCACGGATTTATCATATATTGTTTAGATTGTTTGTATATCATGAACTAACCATCATCTTCTTTCTACAGTAATTATAATCAAGAAAGTGCACCTATATTTTCGCTTCATATAGCAAATGATCCGTTATTAATCAATTGTAACTGTATTTGATTGTGTATGAAATGAGTCAACCTGCTATGTTGTTCTAACTCTTATGTTAACATTTACTATGTGTTCTGTTCATGAAATAACATTTTTAGAATTGCTAATGTTGGATAGAATTCAGCAGACACTCTGAAGGTAATACCGCCATCCAACATCTAATGATAAAGAAAGGACGATCGCCAGTCGTCACATACTTTTACCGTCATGTAACCAGTGTTGTGTGTGTGTGTGTGTGTGTGTGTGTGTGTGTGTATATATATATATATATATATATATATATATATATATATATATATATATATATATATATATATATATATATATGATCAATTTAAAGACTGACGCCTCGTTCTCACTTCTCACTCGGAAATTTCCCAAGGAATGACTACGACATCAGTCCACTGAGTCCGCCTCTTCCTGTCCTAAAACTTCCTCCTAGCTAGCTGAAGCCTTTCCCATCTGTCAACAACTTTTTAATGCATATAGTCCTTTACATAAGAACACAAGAACATTAGAATATAAGGAAGCTACAAAAGGCCAGGAGGCCTGCACTAGGTAGTTTCTGTAAATACCCAATCTTTCCATCTGACAACTAGCTTTCCTCTACTAGTACACCCAGTTTCATTCACACATGCTTTCTTCATAAACTGTTCTTTGTCTTCACACATGACCAATCCACCTGAACATTTCTTTTTGCACACTCTACTACACCTCGTGTACTGCCTCGTGTAGATCATCAACTGGCCTCTTGCAGTCTCCTCAATTCTTGATTTTTACCTCACTTCATCCCATTTGCACAAGGTCCCATGTCACACCTCTCATACACGCTTTCATTGTTCTCATCCTCCCATCTATAGTCACATAACATACTTCTCTCAGATAATTATTTTCTACAGCACACACTCTAAACTGCTGTGCCCTATTCCATGTCCAAATCTCTCATCGATACGTCAGTATTGGCAGAAAAATACTGTTTCTTAATCCTCTATTTACTTCCATGGACACATTCCATCCTCTCATAACACTTGCAAGTGATCGTATGACACATGTGCCTTTGCCTTCCACAGCCCTCTCTGATTTCTTCCATCTCTCCATGTTTACGTAACTCTATTCCCAGATACTTAAACTCTATTCTCCAGTCTCTCTCCTAAACGTATCTTACATGAATACATCTCTACTTGCCTTTCAAAAAACCTTACTTACTTTCAATGGCTACTCACCCACATGAACTGCTGACTTAAGACTTAAGACAGCTTGTGAGTGCTGAGCTGCAGTAAAGACTCCATACTAGACTATCTAGAGGCGCGTTTTCCTGAGCGAAAATACCAACCTAGCTTGACTTATTTTGCTTCAGCTTGACAAAAGCCAATTTCGCGAGCGCCGGAGAAGCAACTCTAAGCAACCGTAAGTTGCCTTTTAACCAATTTTAGTCAACCCAGCTGCGCGCGCGCGGGAATTTTGCCCGCGTTGGATGCCGCTTGCTTGCAGTTACCCCGTCCCCTACCCTCCCCCTACCTCCGGCCTGCCCGCCGCCAAACACTGCCAGGTGTATGACTCCATCAACCTCACTTTAAAATAATATGTAACTAACACATATGTCATAATAAAAAGCTTTTATATGTTATTTTCAATACGCTCATAACTGAAATTTCAAAAGTATCAATAAAATGAGAGAACAATAGAAGTTCCATGTGCGCTAATACATTTGCGCCAACGAGTAGCTGCATTATAAGCAGCTCCCTCCTTGTTGGCCTTTGCTCCTTCCTCAATCCTCAATGAAAGATGGGTTGATTGAATGTTGCAGCATTCTGGAAGAATTTACCTCAAGAAATACTAGCTATACAGCAGCTGGTATTAAGAGAATTGTGAGTAATCCTGAATTTTTCTCCAAAGTAATAAGAACATGAGAACAAAGAACATAAGTAATGCCTTATGTTGACATGGTTCCTTAGTTTCAGTCTAGAAATATTGATGCAGCTAAAGCTAATGTTTCTTTAAAAGCTTTCACATCTTCAGTTCAGAAATTAAGAGATGAATTGAGTGCTTTTACATAATTCCTGAGCTAGTTTTTTTAAGAAAAGAAAAAATAATATAGATAGATCAGTAGTTACAAAGGAGGTTTGTGACGTAATTTTGTTGCAGTGAAGAACAAGTATCAGCTTCACTAATCATTTGGAAGCTAGCAAGTTACTTTTAGTGTATAATTTTCCAATGTATACCATCTACAAAAACATTAAACAGCCATGGCAACACCACACATTCTAGTCTCACTCCCACTCATATAGAAAAACTTTCACTGTGCTCTCTATTCACCTTTACAAATACACTTACCTCCCTCTAAAATACCTTAACTTTTCCAAATAGCTACCGTCCAACACCATAAATTTTCAGAACATTCCAAAGAGCTTCCCTATGAATTCCATCATATGCTTTTTTTTTAGGTCCATTATTGCCTGGCACATTTTTCCCCCCCCACATTACAATTTGTTATTTAGGTCCATTAAGACTCCATACAGTTTTCTTCTTTCCCTAATAATTTTAATTGCAAAAAGCTGGTCTGCACAACCTTCTCCTTTTCTAAATCCTCCCTCTTTGCTAACCTTCCCTTCAGTTATTTTAATCAGTCTCTCCGTCAAGACTCTCCCATACACTTTTCTAGGCGCACTCAGCAAACTTATCCCTCTATAATCATAAGGCACAATAAGTGCCTTCTTTCACTGATCTAATAATTCTATGTCTCCATGCAAGGTCACATATCAGTAACTTCCCTTCTAGCACTGTTTCTCCATATTTTAACATTTCTGCAGCTATTCCATCTACACCAGCAGTTTAATACATTTTCTTTACTTCCTTTCTCTCAATTCCTTTTTGCACACACACACACACACACACACACACACACACACACTTGCCTCTCCACTCATGCTCGACACTATTGCTTCCCTTTCTGTTTTATCATTCATGAAACGTTCAAAGTAATTCTTCCATACTCCTTTCACCTTCTCTTTACCACTTTCATGAACTTCATCCTCTCATAATTGTGACATTCACACCTCTCTAATTCTCCTCTCTCTTTCTTAACTTCTAGTCAAATTAACTTTTTATTTCAATTAAACTTCTTACTCAGCTTTAAACCAAATTCTTGATCCACCATCCTTTTACTCTATTTCACATTATCCTACCAATTTATAGGAGGTCACTCTCTCACACTACCAACATCAATTCTAGTCTTATTACCTTTCTTGTCATCTCATTTTCACCCATTCTTTACAAGTGCTAATACCATCTTGAGGTGCTGGTTTCACTAATTTCCCAACTCCACAACTCCTTCCTCATAGGATATACATACCAAATCTTCTATATACAAATTTTATTATTTCCACCATTCATACTGCTTACACAAAAAAAACACTTTTCAAGTAACTAATTTCTACTGGTTGATTCTTGCATACATAAGTTTGTACAAAATTGGTTTAAATAATTTGGTATCTGTGCAATTTGATCCAAGAGCCATTGGACAGATTCACGTTAAACAGGTGTGTTTTGCAAAGAACAGTTTATTGATGAGAATCATGCTCAAAATTGAACTGCTGCTGCTGGAAAAAAGACATGAAAATGAAAAATATATGAAAAATGGGAGATGCTTGAAAGTAGAAATGTACAGCATTATTTACAACATGTTGCAAGCACATGGCATGTTTCCATCATGTGACACAGTTTTTTGGGCAAAGTTCTAAGGCAAGTGTGGCCAGGCCTCTAGAGGAAGCACTTAACACATGCGCACAAGCTCATTCACACATACAATGGAATAGGATTCGCAGCCTTCTGCTCCAGTTGGGTTTGCAAACAAACCCTTGGCTTACTCCCATACCTATTTACGGTTAGGTGAGCAGGGGTTACAGCCATTGAAACAAACCCATTTTGTCTTCACCTGATCTCATATTTGAACCCAGCATCTTTTGGTTATGAGCTGAACTAACTACTACACCATAGAGCCGCTATTAACCATAACCTATAACAATTTAATTAACCTTGAAACTGACATAGCAAAGAACGCTTGTCATAGCAAGAGAAAATGGTGCATTTTGATTATAAGTAGCTGGAAATGGTCATAATCATCTGTAAGATATCAAAAAACCAAGTGGGATGCTATGACAAAGTGCATCATGTCCAAGTGCTGCTTATGACATATCTTAGCACTGTCACCAAGACTGAACTACAACAGCAAGAGTTCCAGTGAATAAACATACATCCTAGATGGGATGTACTGAACAAGATGAGTAATGCAAAGCTTACCAAGTGATACTGATTAAACTGTGAAGGTATTCTGTTTGTCATCAACCTTGTGAGAGAGACTTACAGTGACACAGAGCTTACTAATCCACTAACCCCAGAAATTAAGGTGATTATAACCTAACGGTATTTCAAAACTGGGAAGATGCAATTGTGCAGTAGTGATGACCTCGGTTCATCACAGCCTTCATCAAAACCTGAAACACTTTGCAGAAGTATATGTAAAGGTTATGTTCCACTCTGATACCTTTGATGTCCATTGCATGATATATTGAAGAATATCATAAGCAATATATTATCTGACCAAATTTTAATGTTGTCAAATGTATTTGCTTATAAAAGCCATTTAATTTAATTTTGTAATATTTTTCTACAGTAAGCAGCTTTAAGTCATTTAAAAGCAGTAAATAGTAACATTGGTGGGAGAGTTAAATTGTAATGAAGTAAAGAGGGAGACATTTGAAAGTCCTGCTTTTGAATCTTCGGTCGAGTGAAGACAAAAATGGATTTGTCTTCTTAAATGCTGTAACCCTTGCTCACCAAGTAATGAACATGTAAACCAATGGTTTATGATCTTACAATCTTAGGAGTAAAAGACTAGAAATTCTATCCTCCTATATGTGCAAGTGAGTATGTGTGTGTTGGGTGCTTCCTCTAAGATACCAACAACGGTCAATAAATGGGTTAGGTTAGGTTAAAAAAAGGTTATGTGTAATCTTACAAAAAATTGAAAATGAAGGTCGTAAGAGTGTTGGTGGGGCAGATGATATATGCATGACCGTCGTGTATATGATAAGAAAAGTCTAGTTACACAACAGTTGAGCAAATAGCTATGCCACATGGCAGTGTCTGTATGCACGACTGTCGTGCACATAAGTTCTCATCAGCTATTCACACAACTGTCGTAAACTTAATTTTCCATCAGCTATTTGCATAATTGTCGTATATGTAATTTTTCTGTTGACTATTCGCACGACTATCATGTAAAATAATTCTAATCAGATATTCGTGTGACCATCATGTTAGTTTACACTATCCGTTGTTTTGTACCTGATAAGATTCGGCACTAAGTAATTTAACCCTCAGAACAAGTATTCTATCTGCAGCAAGTCAGTATCTTTGTTATAATGTGTTTCTTTTTTCTGCATTTTCTATACCTGGCTCTTATAGGTAAAATTATATTTAAAAAAAGTTACATGTTAACATTAAAAACAAAAAAATCAGGGATAGAAATTAAACATGTTGAAGATAATGGAAGCAAATTTGAAATGTGGGTTGGAATGGGGTGGCGGGGTTAACCGCCACCCAAAATTTCTGACCAACCAAAAAAAAAAATCCCCTCTCCTCCAGTAACATTTATACTTTGCAGAAGTTGCCAAAATGTTCCGAAGGTTAAATTACTTCGTGCTGAACCTTACCAGGGATGAAACAACGGATAATGTAAACTTACATGACGGCTGAGCGAATAGCCGATTATAATTAATTACACGATTGTCGTGCGAAGTCAACAGAAAAATTACATACATGACTGTTGGGTTACAGAAAGGCTGGGAGTCCGTTGCTTGGTTTATTAAGTCACTAAGTATCCAAATATAGCGGAGTGACAGGACGTCATATCCCCACCCCTAGTAAATATAGACTGGCTATGATGCTGTGAAGGGGCTAGAAGTTGGGGTGTTGCAACACACCTCCACACTTCCTCCCCTAACTACACAAGTAGCCCAACATGGGCGGTGTAATGACAAATAAAACATAGTAAACAGGATTACAACACAAGGAAAAAACACATTTTGTGGTCCGTTCACGTGGCACTCACTATGTTGCATGAGGGGTGCCATCATCTAACACATAGTTGAACAGGTGATGTGGGGCCCGTCTGAGGCACTGGGGCCTGCCTTGGGTGGGCGGGATGGGATCAGGCACTGCGGCTCCCCCATTGTCACGCGTCTGAGCAAATGGCTCATATGTGAGAGGGCGTAGATGGTGTCGGTTCCTGACGGTGGTGCGCCTGCTGCCGTCCAGCCTCACCAGATACTGTCTGGGTGCTGTAGTCTCCAGGACGGTGCCCGCACAATCCCAGCAGCCACTGCCGGGGTTTTGGATGCGGGTCCCTTGGATGGGCGTAAGGGGCATGAGATGGCAATTCCGGGTGAAGTGGATTTTTGTTGGGTGTCTGAGGGCTCCACAGCACACACACTGGTGGGTGCTAGGGGCCGTGTGAAAGTGTGATGAACCAGGTGGAATCCTTGCATGCCTTGAGTGATAGGTAGAGTTACTGCACACCTTCAGCTATGTAGATGCACTTCTTGGTAGCGACAGGCTCCACAGAGACCTGACACATGATGGTTCTCAGAAGGCACATGCTGCCCCCAGCAACGTGTTCTCAGAAGGCGCATGCTGTCCCCAGCAACGTGTTCTCAGAAGGCGCATGCTGCCCCCAGCAATGTGTTCTCAGAAGGCGCATGCTGCCCCCAGCAACGTGTTCTCAGAAGGTGCATGCTGCCCCCAGCAACATGTTCTCAGAAGGCACATGCTGCCCCCAGCAACGTGTTCTCAGAAGGCGCATGCTGCCCACAGCAACGTGTTCTCAGAAGGCGCATGCTGCCCCCAGCAACGTGTTCTCAGAAGGCGCATGCTGCCCCCAGCAACGTGTTCTCAGAAGGCGCATGCTGCCCCCAGCAACTTGTTCTCAGAAGGCACATGCTGCCCCCAGCAACGTGTTCTCAGAAGGCGCATGCTGCCCCCAGCAATGTGTTCTCAGAAGGCACATGCTGCCCCCAGCAACGTGTTCTCAGAAGCCGCATGCTGCCCCCAGCAACGTGTTCTCAGAAGGCGCATGCTGCCCCCAGCAACGTGTTCTCAGAAGGCGCATGCTGCCCCCAGCAACGTGTTCTCAGAAGGCACATGCTGCCCCCAGCAACGTGGGTGACTGCCGCGGGTGCAACCTGCAGCTGACATTGGGATATGCTGAGGTCCCTGAGTAGGCGGCCTACCACAAACACTTATGCCCCAGTGACTGCTACTGCTGTATAGGGACATGTGGTGCAGGGACGGGACCAGCTGATTACCATGGGCAGCAACGCCATCGTCTCCACTCCTCCTATGATCACTGCACTGGAGGTTGGGAATGAGGGCTGGGCACAGGTGCCAGAAATGTCCCCTCTGGCTGCAGCAACGGCATACCGCTGCAAAAGCTTTGCACTGACGCCCACTTGTGCACTCGGAGTCCCTGCAGGCTGTGCATCACCTGCGTTTCCGCCGCATCAGGCTCGCGGCCACCACCTCGGGTCGCTCACTCGCTTTTACCACGGTCTCGATAACTTCACACACCCAAACCACATCACTGAATGACTCGAGGCCGGGTAGACAATGTAGCACCTCCACTTTCATGCTGCGATCACATAGCCCCATCACTATTTTCTTGCTGAGCATGTACTCCTCCAAGAGGCACTGGCGCTTAGGGCTCCTAAAGCTGTACTCATTCACTTTGGCACGGCACTGGGAGATATACGCACACACACTGTTACTTGATGCCTGTGTTAGCGAGAAGAATTCCGCCCACGCTCCGACAATACAGCGGGACTGATCACCACGTTTCTCACAATATCAATTGCGTCCGTGGTTGAGAGTTGCCTAAATTCATGCTTGCCCAGGCGTACGTCGATATGCTGCTGCACCTCTGTGTTACAGAGGAGGCGTATATAGGATGCTGCTGTTGATGGCACCCAGCCGCATGTGCCTGCCGTTGCTCCCCCTGGACTTGGTGGAGGGGGTAGTTGGTGCCGCTGCAGTGATGCTGACCATAACTGAGGCTGACTGGCTGATGTGAGGTCAGGGCCTTGTGCGTGCTGTGAGGCGTATGCCATGTGGTATGATGGCGTGGGTCTGGTGTTCTATTGGTTCTCGCCTCCAAAAGGCATTGCTACGCCGCCCATGCCTTCCTCCATTAACCCCTGAAGAAACTGCGCTATGTTGGAGTAGAGTACAGAAAGGCTGGGAGTCCGTTGCTTGGTTTATTGAATCACTAAGTATCCAAATACAGCGGAGTGACGGGACGTCTGGTCCCCACCCCTAGTGAATACAGACTGGGTATGACGCCGTGAAACGGCTGAAAGTTGGGGGGTTGCAACACACCTCCACAATGACAATTGTGCAAATAGCCGATGGTTGTCCGAATAGCTTATGAGAACTTATGTGGAGGACGGCCGTGCATATAGACACTTCCGTTGGTAGCGGGCCAGTGGAGGACCCTCAACCGAAATTCAAACGCTGCATACCAGTTTTCAGTTTTGATGTGTTTTATAATAATATGCTGTCTGTTTTCTTATATTTCATAATGGTGGTAGAGGTAAAAAAAAAGAATATTGATTTCTAAGAAAAACAAATGTTAGATTCTATCAAAATGCATCAGAATCTTTCATATAAAAAAAGTTTTGTCAAAAAATGGATGTCACTAAAACAAATTTTTTCCTCATAACACTTACTAATAACTTTACTGAATAAAATATAGTTCAGACTTCACAAATAACAGTAATGAAAGGGAATATCAGTAAGCAGCAATGCCACTTGATAATCAAAACATGTTAATTAAAACAGCGATATCTGTGTAATTGTCAATTTTCAGTAACTATTTAAGGAACCAAAATGCATTAAATGAAAAGATCTAAATAACGATATATGTACAAATTGTTGCCCTTTTGAAAGGCCACTAAGGAAATAATAAATTAGACCGATCTCCCTTCTAAATAAGTTGTCCTGCAAAAATCCTTGAATGCATGGTGATGGTCCTTGTCTTTTCCAGCCTGAAGTGTTCCATTCCAACTTTATCATTATTCTTTCTTTCCTCTGTGATAATATTAATTTAACTTTTATATGACGTACTTTATCTACCACCTTTATGTACCAACATCCACACTCCCACAGGCACGGCTGCCTCCACAGATGTAACACACAACACACCAATTCAAAAGTGGATTCACATGTGCTTGCGAATATCACCCTTTGTCTTGAAATATTTCTTACAAACATCACACTTGTGTTTAGTGAGAGTAAACTTATGAGTAATTTTTTCTCCATAGTTTATATTCATAAATTTTAACCACTGTGTGTCAGGGTGTGTTGGGTGAGGTAAAACTTATCAGTAAATCTTTTCCCACACTGTTAACATTTATAACTTTTAACACTAGTGTGTGTCCGGACATGTTGGTAGAGGCCATACTTTAGAGTAAATCTTTTCCCACACAGTTTACATTCATGATTTTTAACACCAATGTGTATCAGGGTGTTGGAAGGAGAGTGTGTGTTCAGAAAGCCTAGTGGGCCCATTCATAACAAAAACGAGTCACCAGTGATATGAGTCAAACACAGACGTAGTGCGTAGTGTGTATTCTTCCTCGCCTTCCCTATCTCAAATTGACAATACAAATGGCAAAATAATTTCTTCCCTACCTTTCTGTCACCTGTATTGCATCACGTGAAGATCATACAGAGGGTATCTTGCGACATTCTCGCTTTCCTCAACTTACAGGAACACAATAAATATTCCAATTGATCTCCCCTTTGGTGTTAAGATTTCATACAGCCTATTTGTATCTCAACAGACAATATCATACAAGGAAAAAAGACAACAGAGCACTAGAGAATGACACTGATAACTACATTTTGACAACAAAATTTATAACAATATTTCTCAAGTGAGTAACTCATAACAGCAGTGTAACACCCTCACCTGTAACCACCACCACACTTGTCCACACAACACACCAACTCAAAAGTGGATTCGCATGTGCTTGCGAATATCAACCTTTGTCTTGAAACATTTCTTACAAACATCACACTTGAACTCCCTCAAGCCAGTGTGTCTCAACATGTGTTGATTAAGATCAGAAACACCATAGAATTCATGATTTTAAACACCACTGTGTATCAAGGTGTATTTAGTGAGATGACACTTATGAGTAAATCTTTTCCCACACAGTTTACATTAATTTTTAACACCACTGTGTGTCAGGGTGTGTTTGGTGAGGTTACACTTTTGAGTAAATCTTTTTCCACACTGTTTATATTCATAATTTTTAACACTGTGTGTCAGGGTGTGATTGGGAAAGTTAGGTTTAAGAGTAAATCTTTTCGCACACAGTTTACATTCATAATTTTTAACACCAGGGTGTATCAGGGTGTGTTGGGTGAGACTATACTTTTGAGTAAGTCTTTTCTCACACAGTTTACATTCATAATTATAATTTTCAACACCACTGTGTGTCAGGGTGTGTATGGTGAGGGTAGACTTATGAGTAAATCTTTTCCCACATAGTTTACATTCATAATTTTTAACACCACTGTGTGTCAGGGTATGTTGGATGAGGTGAGACTTTTTGGTAAATGTTTTCCCACATAATTTACATTCATAATTTTTAACACCACTGTGTGTCTTAGTGTCTCTCTCAAGCAGACTCTTGCATTTAAAAATTTTATCCCACGGCTGACACTCAAACTTGCTCTCTCTTTTGTGGACAGAGCTGCCTGCCTCAAGGTGATTCTTGCCATCACACCTATGCCTTCCCACACCTGAGGCAGACTGATCCTGCTGCTCCTGGCCATTCATACTTCTGCCTGGCCTCATGTCCTCCACTGCAGCACTAGTCCCAGCAGCACATGCCGTGGCTGGTCCCACGGGAACCCTCGGGGAAGCTGCAGTGAGCCCGGTTAGTTCCGAGCAAGGCAGTTGGCTTGGACTCTGGCTTCGGCACCTGCAACAATGGTGACGGTTAGTACACAGAGAGCTACGAGCTGCCTTGACACTCTGCTCCTGCATGCAGGGCCAACATCCTACTTCCTGCCTCACTCACACCACACTTGGCAAGGCTTCCACTACCTCCACCTTTCTGGCTCCCTCATAATTTCTCATCTACATGACCATTTCTGTCCTCAAACAGCCAGGACCAATTATTGTACCTCAGCACACAACAAGAAACACAGCTTTCCATCTCGCCCAAGCCACGCCCCGGTCTCTAAACTATATTGCCTTCTCCACTCCCAGCCTAGAAATCTTCACTCTTTGGCCTGGCCTTCCAGCAGTGTAGAAAAAGATAGTTCAGCATGAAATGTGTCCCTGTGTGGAACTCTCTGCCTGATTATTTGGTGTCACTAAGTGATGTCACCTTATTCTAGAGGAGCCTTGCATCAATTTGAAATGTTGCAATACTTACACCATACATGTATGTTTCAATACTTATGTGTTAGCCTCAAACTTTGGCTCCAACGTTAATGTGACAAGTAGCATGCCTGGCATCGCCTTGTTCTGCTAATCATGTTTTGATGATAGAACAGACACACCCTTGAACAACACTACACTGACCAGGCCGACCACACTCACTCCGCACAGAGTTGAATCAGTCAAACAGCAGTGCGTTTATGGGTGTGTTTCATTAAGAAGTGTATCGGTGCAAAATTGTTCACTGCCATTGGTTGCGGTGTGTTTGGATTGAAAATTGACTAACCAGTCAAATGAAAAGCTTGCTAAGGAAGGAACGCATTTCAAACCTTCAATTGAGTTGTGCAAGGATGTTACTTTCCTTCCTGATAGACCAATGGTAAATGTAACACAGGTTTTAACGACAGAATTGTGCAATGACACGAGTAAGAATGATTAGGTACCTTCTGATACCACATATCAGTTAGGTTAGATAAGGTTAGATTATATTATGTAGGTTTGGACCAATGATAAATGTAAGGCAGGTTTTGATGACAGAATTGTGCAATGACACGAGTAAGAATCGTTAGGTCTTTCTGATACCACACAAGACAATAATACCAGTTAGGTTAGTTATGTTTAGAAAGTTTATATTGGTATTGTTTTACTTCTTCACAATAATACTCTTGAGAATTGAGTGTTAATTTTTTCAATTAGCTGATAAATTCTGAGAAAGTTTTAATCACATCATTTCCGTCGCAAGTCCCTAATTTTGAAGATATTGAATGTTTTCTATGAGCACAAATCAGGGTTTGGGGCAGGTGCACATGCCATTTTCTTCCCTGGCTTCTGCCCCAGGAGGAAGCAAAAGAGGGAGAGAGAGTGCATTGCACGTATGTGAATAGGGAATTGTGGGAGTATTACTCATTGAAACAAACGGATGTATCCCCATTCAGTGACCGACAGAGGCAGCCTTCACCAATTCACTTCTTGAAAGAGGACAACAAGGAAGAGGCTGGACATTCCGTTCTAGAATGAGGTAAAGTTTTGTTTGCTTTGAACAAGGTTTTGTAATGGTAAGTGTTAGGTGCACAGGAGGTGCCTTGTGTAGGTCAACTGGCCTTTTGCAGCCTCCTTCTTTTCTTTTGTTCTTATGTTATTTGGCAATATACATATACATATGCAAAAAGTTGGTTAGGTTAGGTTAATTAGGAGATATTAAATGTATTCTTTGAGCAAAAATCATAGATTGGGCCAGGTGAATATGCTATTTTCTTGCCTAGCACATAATTTTCTTCCCTAGAATGTACCCCAGGAAGAAGCATGTGTTCGTGCATGTGCTCATGACCATGAGTGCATTGCACATTCATGAATAGGGAATGGTTAAGTTAGGTTAGTGATTCTGGCACCTTGTTAGGTTACGTTAGTGATTCTGGTTCTTGTTCTTATCGTAAATCACTGCATTTTATCTGCTCTGCCATCTCCCCCCTATAACCCGCCATTCCCACACGTCCCGAGCTTGTTGGGGTGATGAGAGGATCTTATTATATGTATATGCATTGGTGAAGAAAATCAATGTCAAAATTATTCCAAATGCATCAAAATATATACGAAAATTGTATAATTTCTATCCAGATGCATTATTGTGGAGATTAAAAAATTTGAAGTGCTTACAGATATGGCAGCTGTACCCCGTTGTCATCCCCTAGTCGTATGGCATGGGCCGGCGTCACCCACCATGTTCGCATTAAATTCAACATTTTCATTGTACGGAGTTTCAAAACACTTAAAAAGTTATCAACAGAATAATCCATTATTCCTATGGCTTGTGCCTTATTATTTAGCTGGTAAAGCATCTTTCAAATTATGTTAGGTTTGGTTAGGTTCGGTTATATAAGCTTTTTACCCAAAAGTTAGGCACGTGCCATATCTATAACAGAGCACTATGAGGATACGGCTTACGTTAGGTTATGATTAGATTAGGTTAGGTTAGGACTGGTTTGGTTGGGAATCGGTTATATAAGCTTTTTATATTTTATAACCCGAAAGTTAGGCACTTGCCGTATCTATAAGTGGGCACTACGAGGATACGCCTGCCATGCCTGTAAGCTGTACCTATAAGTGCTTACAGATACAGCAGCCGTACCCGTTGTTATACCCTATTCATACGGCTGCCGTACCTGTAAGCACTGCATTAAAAATTTACCAAAATCTGCAGCATAAAATTGAAAAAGTTATGAAGTTAATATAAAAACACAATTTTTGTCCCTACAACCCACATTTACCAAGCTAACCTAACCTAACTCACATTTACCAAGCTCCGTTTTCTTTCCTCAGTGACTGGTGAGAAATGCTTACTGATATAAAAGTATTACGTTATTTATTTAACTTTGATAAAGCCAAACACACTCGGTAAAGATTCGTAAGACGACCCATTTGATACTTCCTTACCTTTATAATGCACTGCAAATTAGGTTACCTAATGTAACCTAAAAAAAAAAAAATCTTATTTTTTTCTGTAATTCAGCGGCATAAATGTTTGAGGTGATCTGAACAAGTTTCTGAGGTTGAATTTGCAATGCTTTATAAAGGTAAGGAGATATCGAATGGGTCATCTTACGAATCTTTACCACACTCAAAGCTTAACACATATGCGTGATATGCACCAGAACTAGTGCCCTACGAATCATCATTCGGAATCAGAATCAACACACCTAACACTCAAAGCCTAACACACAACAATTTCTTACCTAGCCACTGTGGGGTTCCCTTTAAAGGAGCCCAACCAGGTAAGAACCAGGTAAGATGAGGCCAGAGCCTCATCTAGAAGCAGATGAAACCTCCAACCAGGAATACATTTGAAGACATCTAGTTGGATGGCGTAACGATGTGTGGTTTCATCCAGACTCCAAGAAACACTTCACACAAACTCATATAGGACATTCAATACTCAATGCCTAATACACTCAACATTCAAAGCCTAACACACAACACTCAAAGCCTAACACACTCAACACTCAAAGCCTAACACTCCCTCAACACCACACTTTCCATTATTACCTTTGAGCACAACATCAACAGCGCAGCCACCATCCAGCTAGGCCTAAAAACAGCCTATAAATCGTAACAATAAACACGTACGTCACCCTCTTCCTCTTCTCTTGGGATTTCTTCTTCTTCTTGTGACCTCTTCAGCTTTGTATCATCCTACTTCCCTTGTGATCCACTCCTAGACTCCGTTTTCCCCATGCCTGTGTCAGGAACTCTGACGCCAAACTTATTACTTTTTTTTTCTTTCTCTCTCTCTCTCTTCCCTGTATAGGCCCAGCATCGTGAGGATTCCTCCGTCCTCCTCCTCCTCCAGTCTCCAGCCTTCTACGCCACTCCTCTATTCCTATTACGGATCCTATCAGCCTGTCTCTCTCCTCTTCATACCTTACATACTCAACCAAGAAATGTTCTATCGTCTCTCTGATCCCTCTGTAGCTGCTACAGTCCTGATCCAGCCCATCCCTGTTCCTAGATTTCACCTCTAATGTGCCTGTCCTTGCCTTCACTAACAGCCTGCTGCCCCAATCTCCTACGTGCCATTGGAGTGCCTCAGGCCTCTCCTTCCAGCTATACCATTTCAATGTGGTCTTTACTTCCATTTTTGCCTGCCATCTGGCTAGACCATCCTCTTCTATCCTTTTCTTTACCTCTCTGGGCTCTATCCTATTCCAGTCCTCTTCAAGATTTTCCCTCCTTTTCAATCTATTAGTTTCTCTCTTCCATGATGACCTATCATTATTTTCCTTCAGTACCTGCTTCACTCATCTATCCTCATCCAGTCCTTCTATTTTCTTTAAAAAAAAGTAATTTTCCTTTAACTAGTCTCTCCCTCAAAGTACTCCAGCCCACGAAACACAGGAGTGCCTGGTTAACTATAAGGCAAAACAAATCATTTTCCACCGTTGTCCCAACTGTAACCAGGTCCACCACGCCTGGAACAAGTCTTGCTCTGCCCGCCTTCGCCTCGTGGAACTGGGTTCGTGAACGGCAAACTGCCTGGGTTGCTAACCAGCAGAAAACCGCTACAATCCCAGCTCCTCACGGTACTTTTGTGTGATGCCTCCAATTTGATCTCAAATAGGCCTTACTGAATGTGCTTTTTTTTTTTTTTTTCGTTTTGATTATGCCCTTAGATCCTGTATTCCCAAGGTGATACTGCATTATATAAATGTTTTTACTCATATCATTCATAATTTTATACTATATGTTTATATTAATGTTTATATTGGAATTGTTCCTCCCAACTTTCAAATCCTATGCAGTCATCCTCCCCACAAGACAGTTTTCTATGGAAAGAAATTAATATCATAATCTAATCAATATTAATAGTCATTAACTTGTTAAAATGCTCTCCATAGTCAAATATAATTAATCTACTTAGTTATCTCTCACAAAACTTTGTTAAGAATGATGTAATATTTCATCATGTGAGGCGATCATGCCCCAGGGCCTGTCGAGCTGAGAAAAGTCACGTACACCAGAATTTTCCCCTATATAGTAATCCAGAGATCAGGTTCAATAGATATCTAAATGTTACTTATTTAGCGTCAAAATTAATTTCCTATAAGCTGATAACCATTTCATGTCTCAATAATCAATTAATAATAAGATCAAAGGAGGAATATTCTCGAAACCCCCCCTCGTCTCCCGCCTTTTTTTTTTTTCCCAGAGAGCGTCACTCGGGACTCAACTTTTCATAACGTCAACAGGTGAGTGACATCGCTCTCGAAATTCCTCAATATTTGTGAAATTCAATGCCTCTCACCATTATTATGTGATGCTTCCAATTTAATTTCAAATAGGCCTACTGAATGTACCTTTTTTTTGTTATGTTTAGTCTGCCCTTAAATCCTGTATTCCCAAGGGGATACTGCATTATATAAATGTTTTTACTCACATCATTCATACTTTCATACTATATGTTTATATTAAGGTTTATATTAGAATTGTTTTTCCAAACTTTCAAATCCTATGCAGTCAACTCCTCCCACCAGACAGTTTTCTATGGAAATAAATTAATATCATAATCTAATCACTATTAATAGTCATTAACTTGTCAAAATGCTCTCCATAGTCTAATATAATTAACCTACTTAGTTATCTTCCCACAAAACGTTGTTAAGGATGACGTAATATTGCATCATGTGAGGCGATCATGCCCCGAGGCCCGGGACGTGCTAAAAGTCACGTAGACAAAAATGTTCCCTTATATAGTAATCCAGAGATCAGGTTCAATAGATATCTAAATGTCACTTATTTAGCGTAAAAATTAATTTCCTATAAACTAATAACTATTTCACGTCTCAATAATCAATTAATAATAAGATCAAAGGAGGAATATCCTCGAAACCCCCCCCTTCCCCCTTCTCATCTCCCGCCTTTTTCCCAGAGAGCATCACTCGTGGCTCACCCTTCATTGTGTTCGCAGGTGAGT
This sequence comes from Cancer borealis, assembly GCA_036785275.1. Taxonomy (NCBI): domain Eukaryota; kingdom Metazoa; phylum Arthropoda; class Malacostraca; order Decapoda; family Cancridae; genus Cancer; species Cancer borealis. The sequence goes on along the minus strand of JAXIVD010000182.1, from coordinate 19,763 downwards.
GACATCGCTCTCGAAATCCCTCAATATTTGTGAAATCCAATACCTCTCGCCATTATTATATAGTCCACAATCTTCCCCAGTAGTCTGACAATACATGTAAACCCCTATTGAGATCTATTATAAGTGGATAATATCAATTTCCTTCTCTTAAAGAAGGACAACGTGGTTTCAAAACCGCATGGTCCCCTAATCCCTACAAAATATTTCATGGTGTACAATATATATTTTTCACGGTAATTTCTATGTTATTGTGACTGTATATTAACTTCTGAGTTAAGGAAGTGAATTATCACTCGTGGCTCACCCTTCATTGTGTTCGCAGGGAAAGAATGCCTCCACGACAGTTACACCAATTTCTCATTTACTTTCTTTTGTTTTTGTAGTTAAATGAACGGCTAGAAAGCCACTGCCAAATTTCCAAGTTAAGCTTTAGGAAACTATGTGTCACGTAAGACGGTCTGATAGACCCAGCCCATGTATTCAGGAATAGGAATCGCGTATTCCTACTTAGTGAGGAAGAATTATACTATGTATGCATAAACAGAAACATTGAGATCACCTTACTTTCGGAAATCCCCTGAGAAAAGGTTCTTTAACTGTTCTCAGGCCCAGTTACAAAATTATAACATTTTAAGGTGATATTTTTCAGGGAAGGGAGTCAAGGGTATAATGTATAATGTGTGAAGAGTTTGGTATCTCGAGGTGAGATAAGTATTGCCAACTCTGTATTTATTTTCTTTTTGAGGAAGGTGAAGTTTTTCTGCCATGAGCCATTAAGTTGTCTGATACTATAACTAAGCCGTGTTTCTAAGACTCAGTGATCAGCCTGTGATATTCAAAGTATACATTAAATAAATAACTCAAGTAAAATCTGAGAAAGTGATTCTGTGTTAATACTAACCTTCTGTTGGTGTGGTAAGGTTAATAGGGAGGTGCTCAACACTCTTGAAAAAGGATATGAAACAAATCCACGAATCCATGTGCCTTATTGAAACTCAGTCCACTCTACCAAATAACTAAATTGTTAAATCAGTTCCCCTTTTCTTTTCATTGGTCACCTATATTTCCCTGGTAGTAATTATTTTCTCTTTCGAATATTTTAACTTCCCTTTAGGAAGAAATTAAATTCCCTGAGAATCCCCTAATTCTCATTAAACCTTTGGGGGTGGTGGCAGCTTTCTTTCCTTAATATCCAGGGAAATATCCAACATCAGGGACCATTAATTAATATAATTAATCAAAGTAAATATATTTTTAATTGCCATGAGAGTTCCCCATTCGAAGTTAATTTAATGACAAGGCACCACACTGGTGGTCCTTCAGCAGTGAAGTGAAAGTAAAACAAATTAATTAAATAAAGAATAGAATAACAGAAATTTACAACTATAATAAATAAAAAAAATAACGCCCTCGTCCCCCCCCCGGGCACCACACTGGTGGCTTAAGCGGTGGGATTCAAAGTGTTTTGAGCACTGCCTAACATTGCCACAACAAGGGAGAATGGAAAATTTCGGTAGTGGACCATTTCAGTAGGTTCGTGAAAATTATTTCCACTTAAAACAAAACACACACACACTATCGTGGAGAGCATGGAGCAGTACCTCGCAGACTTCGGCACCCCCCAGTCTGTGGTCCACGACAACGGGTTGGAGTTTGTGTCCCGGCAGTTCCAAGACCTCTGCCGGAGGTATCGGATTGCCAACTGCCATACAACCCCATATCATCCCCGAGGAAACAGCACCACGGAGAGGCTCCATTCGTCCCTCAAGACGGCACTGGCTATCCTATCCTGCCAGACAGTACTCAACCATGCTGTGCACTTTTCAACGGCCGTCCAGCCTTTCTTCGCCTTCTTCGGACGCCATGCCCCTCGTCAAGTGGATCCCCCCCTCCCCAGTAGGCTGATAGTTAGTTTTAAGATATAAAGGAACAGGTGTGGACAATTAGTGGTGCTAAGTTGCAATCCCCTTGGAGGTATGTTGTTGGTGAATCGACCCAGGTGTGACAGGTCGATAGACTATCCACCTTAATTCCCCCGGGCCTAGTTTGAGCCCTGAAGGAGTGGTGAACTTTTAAAGTAGAAGATAAGTTCACAGGATTGTGTGTAGTTCACACAATGGACTAGTTCAGGGAGCTGTAGGCCACTTTAACGTGAGGGAATCACACCTGGTAGTAGTGTGATTAGGCCTCTAAGCTACAGTCTGCCGGTGTTAGGAGGTGGAGGAGACATCAGGACGTAGCCTAAGCTCTGTCAAATGCTTCCTGTATGACCACTTGCTGCGGAAACGAATGAAGGGTGATTGAATGCGAATGTTGTGAGCAAATGAAGATGAATGACTGAGAATTTATGTTATTGTTTGTTTTGGTGTGAAAGTCAAGGGCTGGAAGGCTCAACTTAGCTACCGAGTGTCCGGGATCTTGTACAGTTGACGAGATCATCCATACTTCTCTCATGAGTATGTGGACTGGGGTGTGCCCTACAATAATCTGAACTACAGCCAAGTAGCAGCAGTAGCCAGGCAATTGGTTTCTCAGGAACCACATATTACGTTGCCAGTGTTTTAGCCAGGAAGGGCTGCAGAAGTAGTGGAGTGGTGGGGAAGGTCGAGTGAATGTTAGACTGATGGAAAACCAAGGTGGGTTGTAGCCTTAGTGACCACTAAACCAGTTCCTAAATTGTAAAACTGTTAGGATGTAATTTTTTATTATTAGTGAGTAAAAACATTTCACCCGGAGGGAAAAGTCGTGTGATGCTTCCAATTTAATTTCAAATAGGCCTACTGAATGTACCTTTTTTTTGTTATGTTTAGTCTGCCCTTAGATCCTGTATTCCCAAGGGGATACTGCATTATATAAATGTTTTTACTCACATCATTCATACTTTCATACTATATGTTTATATTAAGGTTTATATTAGAATTGTTTTTCCAAACTTTCAAATCCTATGCAGTCAACTCCTCCCACCAGACAGTTTTCTATGGAAATAAATTAATATCATAATCTAATCACTATTAATAGTCATTAACTTGTCAAAATGCTCTCCATAGTCTAATATAATTAACCTACTTAGTTATCTTCCCACAAAACGTTGTTAAGGATGACGTAATATTGCATCATGTGAGGCGATCATGCCCCGAGGCCCGGGACGTGCTAAAAGTCACGTAGACAAAAATGTTCCCTTATATAGTAATCCAGAGATCAGGTTCAATAGATATCTAAATGTCACTTATTTAGCGTAAAAATTAATTTCCTATAAACTAATAACTATTTCACGTCTCAATAATCAATTAATAATAAGATCAAAGGAGGAATATCCTCGAAACCCCCCCCTTCCCCCTTCTCATCTCCCGCCTTTTTCCCAGAGAGCATCACTCGTGGCTCACCCTTCATTGTGTTCGCAGGTGAGTGACATCGCTCTCGAAATCCCTCAATATTTGTGAAATCCAATACCTCTCGCCATTATTATATAGTCCACAATCTTCCCCAGTAGTCTGACAATACATGTAAACCCCTATTGAGATCTATTATAAGTGGATAATATCAATTTCCTTCTCTTAAAGAAGGACAACGTGGTTTCAAAACCGCATGGTCCCCTAATCCCTACAAAATATTTCATGGTGTACAATATATATTTTTCACGGTAATTTCTATGTTATTGTGACTGTGTATTAACTTCTGAGTTAAGGAAGTGAATTATCACTCGTGGCTCACCCTTCATTGTGTTCGCAGGGAAAGAATGCCTCCACGACAGTTACACCAATTTCTCATTTACTTTCTTTTGTTTTTGTAGTTAAATGAACGGCTAGAAAGCCACTGCCAAATTTCCAAGTTAAGCTTTAGGAAACTATGTGTCACGTAAGACGGTCTGATAGACCCAGCCCATGTATTCAGGAATAGGAATCGCGTATTCCTACTTAGTGAGGAAGAATTATACTATGTATGCGTAAACAGAAACATTGAGATCACCTTACTTTCGGAAATCCCCTGAGAAAAGGTTCTTTAACTGTTCTCAGGCCCAGTTACAAAATTATAACATTTTAAGGTGATATTTTTCAGGGAAGGGAGTCAAGGGTATAATGTATAATGTGTGAAGAGTTTGGTATCTCGAGGTGAGATAAGTATTGCCAACTCTGTATTTATTTTCTTTTTGAGGAAGGTGAAGTTTTTCTGCCATGAGCCATTAAGTTGTCTGATACTATAACTAAGCCGTGTTTCTAAGACTCAGTGATCAGCCTGTGATATTCAAAGTATACATTAAATAAATAACTCAAGTAAAATCTGAGAAAGTGATTCTGTGTTAATACTAACCTTCTGTTGGTGTGGTAAGGTTAATAGGGAGGTGCTCAACACTCTTGAAAAAGGATATGAAACAAATCCACGAATCCATGTGCCTTATTGAAACTCAGTCCACTCTACCAAATAACTAAATTGTTAAATCAGTTCCCCTTTTCTTTTCATTGGTCACCTATATTTCCCTGGTAGTAATTATTTTCTCTTTCGAATATTTTAACTTCCCTTTAGGAAGAAATTAAATTCCCTGAGAATCCCCTAATTCTCATTAAACCTTTGGGGGTGGTGGCAGCTTTCTTTCCTTAATATCCAGGGAAATATCCAACATCAGGGACCATTAATTAATATAATTAATCAAAGTAAATATATTTTTAATTGCCATGAGAGTTCCCCATTCGAAGTTAATTTAATGACAAGGCACCACACTGGTGGTCCTTCAGCAGTGAAGTGAAAGTAAAACAAATTAATTAAATAAAGAATAGAATAACAGAAATTTACAACTATAATAAATAAAAAAAATAACGCCCCCGTCCCCCCCCCCCCGGGCACGACAATTATATAGTCCATACTCTTCCCCAGTAGCCTGACAATATATGTAAACCTCTATTGAGATCTATTATAAGTGGATAATACCAATTTCCTTCTCTTCAAGAAGGACAACGTGGTTTCAAAACCGCATGGCCTCCTTTTGTCCCCCCCTCTCCCAAAATAATATTTCATGGTGTATAATATATATTTTTCATGGTAATTCCTATGTTATTGTGACTGTGTATTAACTTCTGAGTTAAGGAAGTGAATTGACTCGGGACTCAACTTTTCATAACGTCAACAGGACTCCACCATCACACCTATACAGTGAACACATTTCCCACTATGTATTTGTTAGTAATGTCAAACCACGGGGTGAATTATGCCCCATCTAAGATATTTTTCTTTGTTGTATAAGGGAACCACGTGGGCTTGTTTTAAGATGTAGTCGTATTAGTTTGGCCAAAGTAATTTTTTTTGTTAGTTCTTCAGGGTAGGAAGGAAATCCAATATTCGTGGAAGATGAATATGTCGGAAATGTTGAACCCAGAAAGTAATGTTTTCACCCTAGTTTAGGAAAAATTCCCTGAGAAAAGGTTACTTAACCATTCTCAGGTACAGTTACTAAATTCACAACATTTACAGGGTGACATAATTAGGGAAGGGAGTCAAGGGTATAAAGTTTGTTTTAGTGTATGAAGAGAATTGAGATCTCTGAATGAGATAAAGGAAGACCAACTCAGTGTGTACGTTTATGGTCGTTTTCTCTGTTGTAAACAGTTAAGCTTCTGATGCCTTAGTGTATGTTTAAGGTATATTCCATCCCAACTATACAGTAAATAAATAACTAGTAAATCTAAAGAAGTGATTTCGTATTATAATAACCTCTGTTGGTGTGGTAAGGTAAGTGAGGGGAGGTGCTCAACACTCTTGAAACAGGATATGAAACAAATCCACATACCCATGTGCCTCATTGAAACTCAGTCCACTCTACCAATTAACTAAATTGTTAAATTAGTTCCCTTTTCTTTTCATTGGTCGCCTATATTTCCCTGGTAGTAATTATTTTCTCTTTCGAATATTTTAACTTCCCTTTAGGAAGAAACTAAATTCCCTGAGAATCCCCTAATTCTCATTAAACCTTTGGGGGTGGTGGCAGCTTTCTTTTTTTAATATTCAGGAAAATATCCAACATCAGGGACCATTAATAAATATAATTAATCAAAGTAAATATCTTGTTAATTGCCATAAGAGTTCCCCATTAGAAGTTAATTTAATGACAAGGCACCACACTGGTGGTCCTTCAGCAGTGAAGTGAAAGTAAAACAAATTAAATAAAGAAGAAATAAATTAACAACAATAACACAATAAATAAAATAACGCCCCCGTCCCCCCCCCGAGCACGACATTTGTGTAAGGTCAGCAACTATCCACGGCTCCACCACCTGCCCCGCGCTCAGCCACAGCCTTCTCTAAACTTCTCTAAACAGAGAAGGCTGTGGCTCAGCAGTCAGCACCCACCGCCGCGGCCCCGCGCCACCACCAATCACAAGCCTTCCCGTCCGACGACCACCACGCACAACTCGTTCCACTCGAACGATCGCCCCGCTTTGCACCACACCCTACTCACCACGTATTACCTCTTCACCTCAACAAGTTCGTTGCACTTCCTCCACCCAGACACCCGCCATGTCTCCGCAGACTTCCCCTTCAGTATACAGTTGTGGTGCCCGGGGGGGGGGACGGGGGCGTTATTTTATTTTTATTTTTTTTTTAGTTGTTAATTGTTGTTATTCTATTCTTTATTTAATTAATTTGTTTTACTTTCACTTCACTGCTGAAGGACCACCAGTGTGGTGCCTTGTCATTAAATTAACTTCGAATGGGGAACTCTCATGGCAATTAAAAAGATATTTACTTTGATTAATTATATTAATTAATGGTCCCTGATGTTGGATATTTCCCTGAATATTAAGAAAAGAAAGCTGCCACCACCCCCAAAGGTTTAGTGAGAATTAGGGGATTCTCAGGGAATTTAATTTCTTCCTAAAGGGAAGTTAAAATATTCGAAAGAGAAAATAATTACTACCAGGGAAATATAGGCGACCAATGAAAGAAAAGGGGAACTGATTTAACAATTTAGTTATTTGGTAGAGTGGACTGAGTTTTAATAAGGCACATGGATTCGTGGATTTGTTTCATATCCTTGTTCAAGAGTGTTGAGCACCTCCCTATTAACCTTACCACACCAAACGGAGGTTAGTATTAACACAGAATCACTTTCTCAGATTTTACTTGAGTTATTTATTTAATGTATACTTTGAATACCACAGGCTGATCATTGAGTCTTAGAAACACGGCTTAGTTATAGTATCAGACACCTTAATGGCTCATGGCAGAAAAACTTCACCTTCCTCAAAAAGAAAATAACTACGGAGTTGGCAATACATATCTCACCTCGAGATACCAAGCTCTTCACACATTATACATTATACCCTTGACTCCCTTCCCTGAAAAATATCACCTTAAAAATGTTATAATTTTGTAACTGGGCCTGAGAACAGTTAAAGAACCTTTTCTCAGGGGATTTCCGAAAGTAAGGTGATCTCAATGTTTCTGTTTATGCATACATAGTATAACTCTTCCTCACTAAATAGGAATACGCGATTCCTATTCCTGAATACATGGGCTGGGTCTATCAGACCGTCTTACGTGACACATAGTTTCCTAAAGCTTAACTTGGAAATTTGGCAGTGGCTTTCTAGCCGTTCATTTAACTACAAAATAAAAGAAAATAAATGAGAAATTGGTGTAACTGTCGTGGAGGCATTCTTTCCCTGCGAACACAATGAAGGGTGAGCCACGAGTCAGTATAATTCACTTCCTTACTCAGAAGTTAATACACAGTCACAATAACATAGAAATTACCGTGAAAAATATATATTGTACACCATGAAATATTTTGTAGGGAATAGGGGACCATGCGGTTTTGAAACCACGTTGTCCTTCTTTAAGAGAAGGAAATTGATATTATCCACTTATAATAGATCTCAATAGGGGTTTACATGTATTGTCAGACTACTGGGGAAGATTGTGGACTATATAATAATGGCGAGAGGTATTGGATTTCACAAATATTGAGGGATTTCGAGAGCGATGTCACTCACCTGCGAACACAATGAAGGGTGAGCCACGAGTGATGCTCTCTGGGAAAAAGGCGGGAGATGAGAAGGGGGAAGGGGGGGGTTTCGAGGATATTCCTCCTTTGATCTTATTATTAATTGATTATTGAGACGTGAAATAGTTATTAGTTTATAGGAAATTAATTTTTACGCTAAATAAGTGACATTTAGATATCTATTGAACCTGATCTCTGGATTACTATATAGGGGAACATTTTTGTCTACGACTTTTCTCAGGGACAGGCCCTGGGGCATGATCGCCTCACATGATGCAATATTACGTCATCCTTAACAAAGTTTTGTGGGAAGATAACTAAGTAGGTTAATTATATTAGACTATGGAGAGCATTTTGACAAGTTAATGACTATTAATAGTGATTAGATTATGATATTAATTTCTTTCCATAGAAAACTGTCTTGTGGGAGGGGTTGACTGCATAGGATTTGAAAGTTTGGAGAAACAATTCTAATATAAACCTTAATATAAACATATAGTATGAAAGTATGAATGATGTGAGTAAAAACATTTATATAATGCAGTATCCCCTTGGGAATACAGGATTTAAGGGCAGACTAAACAAAACAAAAAGAGGTACATTCAGTAGGCCTATTTGAGATTAAATTGGAAGCATCACACAGTGACGAGACAGGCTACTACCAGCTGCCATCAGAGTCCTTCCAAGCCATTGGAATTTTGGAAAAGAGCTAGCAAACGGTCTCTCCTTGACACTCGCCGGTGCTCTTGGCTTGCCCGTCTCCCCTGCTATTTTCAGCCAAGCAATGCACACAGTCATTGATGAATACCTCGACAAGATGAGGACCTGCTCCATCTCTAACATGTTGCAGCTGCCCTCTCCATACCTGCACTTCACTGAAGGACATGAGCTAGCTCATGTCCTTCCCTTTGAAGGACAATAGAAAACAACAACAACAGGGAGAGTCAAAGGCTGACTATCACAAAGTCTTCTGCTGCCGTCGTTCTCATTTTACTGCACCGACGTATTCTTCAGTTTCATGTTTACTGTTTTTCTGAACTTGATGGGTACATATTTTTCTCTTCTTCCCATTGCATAAGACTTTTTACATACGTCATACAAAATAACCAAAATCCTCATTCCTTCATCCCCTTTACTGGCAAACTCTGGCCTTTCTCTGTTTTTCCTTCCACCCAAGACCTTAACTCTTTCAAAAGGGGAGTATCATAACTTCTCAAGAGATAAGACTGACCATTTTAAAATTCTTTTTCTCCTCAGCAGAAAATGAAATGGATTTATTCTTATTTTTACCCGAAGACTGTCTCAGACTTGTCTCCACTTACGCTAATAAATAATAGTCTAATCACCGTATCCAACCACCGCTTTTAATTTAGTTTTTCTCTACGTAGATAGATATAATCATCATCATCAGCAAGTATGAGTCTACTGCAGGACATAAGAAGAATATAAGAACATAAGAAATGAGGAGACTGCAAGAGTTGATGACCTACACGAGGCGGTTCCTTGTCCCACCCTTGGAATAATCCAATATTTAGCCATTCCACTTGTCATCCCTATCCATACTCTGATCCAATCGTCTTTTAAAATTACCTATTGACTCAACACTTACTACATGTATACCCATCCTATTCCAATTGTTCACCACTCTGTTAGTGAACCAATATCTATATACCTAGGTCTGTCCTGAATCTAAGTTTTTCTAGCTTGTACCCATTTTCACGTGCCCTATCCTGACTACTAATTTCTAAAACCTGATCAATGTTTCTCCCAGCCTTCTTTATTAATTTCTATCTCTTGCGTGTATATACCAGGTTACTCCAGCAAAACTTCCTATCATCTCCATCTAGTTCTTCTTTTTCACTCCTGGGTTGCCATTCTGTTACCCTAACAGTCCATCTATTATCTTTTCGTCGCATGATGTGTCCTGCCCATGTTGACTATTTTCTTTTCATTGTGGTAAGGATGTCTCCAACTATGGTTTACTCCTTAATCCATCATGCTCTCTTCCTATCTATCCATTCCTCTTTGGACACTGAAGTTATCGTTTTAGGGCTTTTGTAAGACTCCAGGTTTCAGATCAATATGTTAGAACTGGTAGAATGCACTGATTATTGGTATGGATGTGGTCAGTTATTGAGTGACCATTTAGGAATCCTGTTTGCTGTCTCAACTGGTCGTAGTACAGCGTTGTACTTATCCTATTCATGAGGATTTTTGTATAAAGTTTATATACTACAGACTATAGACTTATTGGATGATAGCTTTTATGTTTTTTTATATCACCTTTCTTATGAATTAGTATTGTTAGCTTTCATCGTTCAGGTTTTCCATGTCTACTTTTTGCTTGCCTTACGATCGAAGACTGTGATAATTAATTTTGAATTATTCCTATTCTCAAACCGACAAACATTCCACCTTTATCATTTCATGTATATATTCCTAAATTTCCTAGTGCAATCATTCGTACACTTATTTCAATTAAACAAGATGAATGTTCAATATTTCCTGCAAGCTTTTTGTTTACTTTCTCAATGGCAAAAGACGATGGCAGTATTTATATGCCAGATACAAAGAAAATTGAAGAAAAACTTAATCGATTTCTCTCTGAATAAACGTGAATTTAAAAAAAGGCTACTAAAAATAATTACAAACCTTACGACCCATGTGGCAGTCACTCAACAAATCCACATGAAATATTAAATGAAAGACTTAGTAAGGAATGAAAGAAATGGACTGATAAAAGGGTTAGATTCTATTGAACATTCTATTCTAGCCAGCAACGGAGAAGGCGAGTTGAGTCATCTCGCAGGTGGGGTTATGTAGTAAGGTAATAGACACGTCCTGTGAACCTTGACCGTCACCTGTCCAATATAGGTTCGATTAGCGTGCAATAGCTACCACCTTAACCTGCCTTCACCTTTACTGGTAGAGCCTGGAATAGAATGCTTTCCTCTGCATCACCTGCTTCCTACGACTTGAACACTTTCCAGAAGGGAGTGTCAACGGGTCACTTAAAAATTTAGTATGATTATAAGTTTGACTTCTCGCTAACTTTCCTTTGGTAGACTGGCAGTAAAGGTCACAGTTTCCTTTTTGGATATGGCTCTTGGCTTGCATTTGTTTATTGATATGTTTTAGAACACACACTAGGTAACAGCATCACACTATCATAACGACTAGATGATTTTTGTGGGTTAGACTGCGTTTATACCTAATCATATCATTTTTTTTTTTTTAAAGCGTATTAGGTGTTCAACGAGATGATTATTAGGTAGAAGGAGGAGGTGGTAGTGAATAGGAGTAAGTACATGTGCGTGAGTGGGATGGCTTTAGAAGGGCGTGGACATATGTAGGGGAGGAGGGTCAGCCTGGGTTGACGGAGTAGGAGGGCAACAGGGGTGGTGATGGCATACAAAGAGTGCCAGGGAAGGAGGGAGGAAAGGGCAGGGAGGAAGGAAGAAGGGAAGGAAAGAAAGGGAACATGAATTTCTTATTTATGCAAAAAGAAAAAAAACAATGAAAACGTTTAAAAGTAAATGAATAAAGAAAAAAAAAGTTACAACACTACGAATATACGAATGCTTTATACATATATAGATAGATAAACAGTTATATATATATATATATATATATATATATATATATATATATATATATATATATATATATATATATATATAGAGAGAGAGAGAGAGAGAGAGAGAGAGAGCATGTGAGGAGGATAGGTAGGCAGGCAAGCAACAAGCCCTAGCGACGTTAGGCATCTCCCTCCTGGTGGTGCGAGGTTGGCAGTGCACGACAACACACACAACGCCCCGCCAGGCAGACAGTGGTAGCGACAGACGGGAGTGAGGTGTGTAGCTGGAAGGCGGTGAGTGACGCTTTTCCCTTCAGGACACGTGGTTTCCCTTCTTAACCTAACTCCAAACAACTTACAAACAAACTACAATCTCGTTTTAACACAGCGTCGCTAAACTACATCGGTTTCTCGTAGTGTCCGTGTGTGTCTCTGTGTGTGTTTGTGTCCGGTGTCAAAGTTTTGCGAGGACTAATTACTAACTAAGAATTGCGATAATATAGCGCTACCTGCATTATTATTATTATTTTTCTTATTTCTGCCATCTATGTGCGTGAAGGTTTTGTGGTATTGTATTTGTTATAGTGTTATTGTGAAGTGCTAGAACACGTGGTTGTTGTTGTATGCGTTGTCGAGTGTTGTATGATTGTATGTGGTGGTAGTGGTGGTGGTGGTGGTGTTGGTGGTGGTGATGGTGGTTGTGGTGCTTCGTCTGAAATAAATAAATGTGGTTGTGACAAAACAAGTTTCTGATCTGCAGGTTTATCCCAAAAAGAAAAGAAATGAAATAGTTTGGAAATGTTTGTAAGTGATGTTTGAAATAATGATGTGTGTACAAAGAGAGAGAGAGAGAGAGAGAGAGAGAGAGAGAGAGAGAGAGAGAGAGAGAGAGAGAGAGAGAGAGAGAGAGAGAGAGAGAGAGTGTGTGTGTGTGTGTGTTCGAGGCTTCAGAAATGTGTTGATTATTTTTCGAAGTGTTGCGTTTAAATGAAACATGATTCACGAATTTTTGAAACCCTGTTTTGCCTCCAACACAGTTTATGAGAGAGAGAGAGAGAGAAGAGAGAGAGAGAGAGAGAGAGAGAGAGAGAGAGAGAGAGAGAGAGAGAGAGAGAGAGAGAGAGAGAGAGAGAGAGAGAGAGAATGCTGAGTGTTGTGCTTGTGTGGGCTTCCTTCATCTTTTCACCCATCTCTCTCTCTCTCTCTCTCTCTCTCTCTCTCTCTCTCTCTCTCTCTCTCTCTCTCTCTCTCTCTCTCTCTCTCTCTCTTCTCTCTCTCTCTCTCTCTCTGTCTCTGTCTCTCTCTCTCTCTCTCTCTCTCTCTCTCTCTCTCCCTCTCTCTCTCTCTCTCTCTCTCTCTCTCTCTCTCTCTCTCTCTCTCTCTCTCTTATGTCAAAATCACTCACACTGACAATAAAAAACTGGAAGGAAAGTAACGTAAAACAAAAAGGTGAAAATATGTTGATTGGAAAAAAAATACAGATACCGAAAAAACAGGAGACACAAGACACTAGACGAAAAAAAAAAATTACATGAAATAATATAACAGTAGCTAATAATAATGCTATAAATGATAATAGTAATGATAGTGATGCTACTACAATTTCTGCTATTACTACTATACTACTACTACTACTACTACTACTACTACTACTACTACTACTACTACTACTACTACTACTACTAAATGATAATGATAATAATAATAATGATACTACTACTACTTCTACTCGTACTACTACTACTACTACTACTACTACTACTAATAATAATAATGATAATAATAATATGGCTTTAATAATTAAAATGTCAAGGAAGGTCATTCTCTTTAAAAAAAAAGATGTGCGTAGTTACCTGTGTGTGTGTGTGTGTGTGTGTGTGTGTGTGTGTGTGTGTGTGTGTGTGTGTGTGTGTGTGTGTGTGTGTGTGTTCAGCATACACGAATGTTAGAAAAAAAAAGAAAATCAACACAGAAAGAAAAATACTGATACAAAGAGACGTATAAATCACTTAGGCGATATAATGAAGCTTAATAATCTTGCTTAGTGAGAGAGAGAGAGAGAGAGAGAGAGAGAGAGAGAGAGAGAGAGAGAGAGAGAGAGAGAGAGAGAGAGAGAGAGAGAGAGAGAGAGAAGATTAGATTAAGTAGTCAGAAATGGATGATATTATAAAATTGCGAAGTTTATGTTTACTGAAGGAGGAGGAGGAGGAGGAGGAGGAGGAGGATATAGTATTGAAGGTGGAAGAGGCAACAAAGGCTGATGTGGAAGAGGAGGAGGAGGAGGAGGAAGAGGTGGAGGAGGAGGAGGAGGAAGACGGCATTACCAGAGAGGATTAGGAAGGCCTCCAGAACTTATTAGATAGTGTGGTGGCTTGAGGGTTTAAATACGAGAGGAAATGGTAGGCTCGTGGTGGTGGTGGTGGTGGCGGTGGTGATGATGGTGATGGTGGTGGTGGTGGTGGTGGTAGCGGTGGTGGTGGTGGTGGTGGAGATATTATTACTTCTACGTTGTGAACCCTAAGAGAGAGAGAGAGAGAGAGAGAGAGAGAGAGAGAGAGAGAGAGAGAGAGAGAGAGAGAGAGAGAAGAGAGAGAGAGAGAGAGAGAGAGAGATTTATGGATTAGAAACTACATAATTAATTTTAGGCTGACGTGTGTACTACTTTCGTGACAAGAAGTGTACAATTACTTATGATTTCTTGATACATACCTTCCTCCTCCTCCTCCTCCTCCTCCTCCCTCCTCCTCCTCCTCCTCCTCCTCCTCCTCCTCCCCTTCTCCTCCTCCATCTCCTTCTCCTCCATTAACCTCTATAAACTTATGTGGGAAAATGATAATCACTTAGTGTGTTTCTTGGGAGGTTTGTGTGTGTGTGTGTGTGTGTGTGTGTGTGTGTGTGTGTGTGTGTGTGTGTGTGTGTGTGTGTGTGTGTAGCTGTGAAATAATTTAAAGGTAAGGGAGTTTGAATTAAAGTAAAAGTTCTATACTAATACAGTTTATTTATTTTAGTTCGTGTTCAATTCTTTCTTAAAAATCACTTATCGGTTTTATGTGAGACTTAATTAAACGCAATTTTGTTATATACTTGATGGAAGGTTAGGTTAGGTTAGGTTAAGTTAGGTTAGGCCGTGATGAGTTATATTTTCTGTTGATTAGGTTAGGTTTTCTTGCTTCTAGTTGGCTTATTAATTGTTTGATAATATTCTAGTTTTTTTTTTTTCAATTATTTTCTTTTTTCTATTTTTTCTTCTTCCTTTTTAAGTTTCTGGTTTTGTTCTTGATCTTGTTTTTGATTTTGTTGTTTTTGTTCTTGATCTTGTTTTTGATTTTGTTGTTTTTGTTCTTGATCTTGGTTTTGATTTTGTTGTTTGTGTTCTTAGTTGTTTGGCATGTTGCTTTTTTGCTTTACATTGTTGTTGTTGTTGTTCTTTTTCCTTTCTCCTGTTGTTGTTGTTGTTATTATTTGCTGTTGTTTCTCCCTTCCTACTAGTTTAAATTCTTTTTTTGTTTGTTTTCTTTCTTCTTCTTCTTCTTCTTCTTCTTCTTCTTCTTCTTCTTCTTTATGTCTTCCTCCTCCTTTTCCACTTCCTCCTTCTCACCACCACCACCACCACCACCACCACCACCACCAAAGTCTGAGCCGCTGCAGTGGAGTGGAGTCAGACACAACAAACAAAAAAACAAACAAACGACAAAACCACTTACGCAGAGACGACAAATGTGTGAGGAGGAGGAGGAGGAGGAGGAGGAGGAGTAGGAGGAGGAGGAGGATGGAATCAGTGGGTTCAGAGTCAGCAAGGGAGATGACACAGAAAAAACCTATATTCTGTTTCCTATTTACTCTCCTCCTCCTCCTCCTCCTCCTCCTCCTCCTCCTCCTCTTTCTAGTCTGCCTCAGGTGCTAATACTGTGCACTATTTGGACCGTAAGCCTTAATACTACCCTTGAATAACTTCCTTCCTTATTTATTAGAGAGAAATATAGAGGGGTGAGGAGGGGCCTTCTCTCTTTACTGTTTATACCACACCTGTCTCTCTCTGTCTCTTTGTCTATCTAATCTATGTGTGGGAGAGAGAGATAAGAGGGGTGGGGAGCAGCCTTCTCTCTTTACTGTTTATGCCACACCAGCCTCTCTCTGTCTCTGTCTATCTAATCTATGTGCTGGAGAGAGAGATAAGAGAGGTCGGGAGCAGCCCTTCTCTCTTTACTATCTCATCTGTATTTAGTAGTTAAAACAAGTAATACGTTTGGTACAACAATACAAGAGGTGGTTTGCTATCATACCTGCCACTTCGTTGTTCTTGGGTAGGTTCCTTCTCTTCCTTTTTCTTCCTCCTCCTCCTCCTCCTCCTCTCCTTCCTCCTCTTGGTGCGTGCTATTTTTATACTACTTATCTTTTCTGGTGGCAGGTAAAAAGTCTTTCCGAATGACTTTAGGCGTTTAGAAGGTGCTGACGATTTTAAAGGTGAGGAAAAGAGAGAGAGAGAGAGAGAGAGAGAGAGAGAGAGAGAGAGAGAGAGAGAGAGAGAGAGAGAGAGAGAGAGAGAGAGAGAGAGAGAGAGAGAGAGAGAGAGAGAGAGAGAGAGAGAGAGAGAGAGAGAGAGAGAGAGAGAGAGAGTTTATGATTTAACTTGTGTAACCTATGTGTAACTATTGTAAAGAGTTGCTATCACTATGTTTTGTTTTCTCTACGTGTGAAAAAGAGAAGGATGCAGAACCAGGATAATTTTCGTTCGTATGCGTGTTTCAGCCTTGACCTCGACGCCGCTCATTACTTTTAATTACAATCTCGGGAGAAATGATTAGTGACGCCTGATTACTTAATTTGATGTATACTTATGCGGTTAGCTATACTAATTATGTAGCCCAATATATGTAGCTAATTGTGTAGTATTAGTAATCGGAAAATTTTCTAAGGCCCACCTAAAGAATTTTTGAATTTCTTTTAAATAACTCAAAATCGTTTTATTTCATCTATATATTAATCTGGTTTTGTATACCTATCAGTCTATCTAAACTTACTATATATTCATCTGTCTATTAATATATTTGTGTATCTCTTGCTATCCATCCATCCATCCATCTATCTATCTACCTGTCTATTCTATCTATCAGTTTGTGTACCTGTGTCTGTTTGTTTTTGTTTGTTTGTTTGCTTTGTTTTTGTTTTCCTTCTTAACTTGGCATCGGGCAAGGATCGGAAATGCCTTCTTCAGCTCAAAACAAACAGACACGCAATCATTTTTCACCTTTGTCTTTCATTATTTTTGCCCGGAAACGTAAACAAGCGAGATGATGCTGGGTAACTTTTTGTTTTCACTCGCTGGGACTAGGAGAGAGAGAGAGAGAGAGAGAGAGAGAGAGAGAGAGAGAGAGAGAGAGAGAGAGAGAGAGAGAGAGAGAGAGAGAGAGAGAGAGAGAGAGAGAGAGAGAGAGAGAGAGAGAGAGAGAGAGAGAAGGGGGGTCAAGAATACTGTCCTCCTGGTTTCCTTTTGTATAAGTGAACTCAAATCTATTTACTCTAAAAAAAAGTTTATAAAAACGGTAAATTTCCTACAACACTAAAGAAATTACAAGTACAATAGTCACTTTGTTTTTATGGAATGACAAAAAGAAAATAGCATAGTACGATTTTTATTTTTATTTATTTATTTATTTTTAACTAACTGAAACTCAATTTTTACTTTCTGTTTAGTGCATCCAATCCAATTTTCTTCCTCTTATATAGACTCAGTGCTGGTAAATCGTTACATAATCTCCTGTGACCTTCAAAAGTTCTTCAGTTAATATGTTTTCTCCTTTTTTTTATTTCATCGTTCTGTAATACCATACTAGACCTTGTTTTTATACATTTCTAATTATCTTATCGTTATTTTCAAGCTATACTATACTACAAGCTTTTTTTTTTTTTTCTTATATCATTACTAAAATTATCTATGTTGCGCCAAAATCTGTTTCCTCTAGTCTAGTGTATTGCTGGATTTTCTGAAACGCCGAGAAACAGATCTGCTCCAAGCTGCTACAACCTGATATATCCAGGTCGTGTAGCGGGGGATCGAACTAAGACCTACCAAGCGAGGGGCACGAACGTTACCAATTGAACCAAAAGTAATCACCTACTGCTGTATAGTCGAATGGATTGTGTCTGGGTTGTCTTTCTTACATTCAGACAAAGTGGAAGAGTAGGGAAAGAGATGGTTTTCTTGCCTTGGTCTTCACACACACACACACACACACACACACACACACACACACACACACACACACACACACACACACACACACACACACGCGCACATCTCTTAATCCGCTACTGTATTCTATTCCGCTTATCGTGGCACATGCAAGAGAGCGGCTTCAGCTTCCGCCTCTTCATTCCGTCCTCCTTCCTAGCGCCCGTGTGCTACATATTGCCTCCATATAAAGATTGTTGTTAGCAATAATAGCGCAAAGGAAGAATGAATATAAATAGATGTGTTTGTTGTAGGAATTTATGAATATTTATAGTTTTGTTTTGTTGTTTGTTAGATGGTTTTACTTATTTACTATTGTTATTGAAGCTTACATACTTTTTTTTAATCTCTTTCGTTCCTTCTCGTTTTTTTTCATCCCTATTTTTCATTCTTCCTTCCTTCCTTCCTCTCTTTCACTCTTCCCTCATCTTCCTCCTGCTTTTTTTTTTTTTTTTTTTCTTTTCTTACCTTCCTTCCTCCTTTTCTTCCTTCCTTCCATCCATCCATCCATCCATCCATCCTTCCTCCATTCCTCCATTACTTCCATCCATCATCCTTTCCTTCCTTCCTTCCTTCCTTCCTTCTACTTTTCTTCATATTTTCTAATCCTTCACCCTTTTTCCAACTAGTACTCGTAGATATATAATAATTTTTCTCTACTTTCATTAGTAGTTTCTTCCCCTAACCTAACCATCTCACTATTACATTAGCTTGTGATTGGTGGGTGTTAGGAAAATAGAAGGACGGGTGTGGCCTTTCCGTCAAGTTAGTGGGAATGGACTAATATGATGATGATGATGATGATGATGATGATGATGATGATGATGATGATGATGATGATGGTGGTGGTGGTGGTGTAAATGACTCTCTTTCTTGTCTAATAAGCAAAAGGTAGATGTAGAAAAAAGTTACTGCGTATGATGAATTCTGCTGTTTGGGTGCCTTAAAGAGAGAGAGAGAGAGAGAGAGAGAGAGAGAGAGAGAGAGAGAGAGAGAGAGAGAGAGAGAGAGAGAGAGAGAGTAAAAGAGACCCGCTGAACTTTAATAATTGTATTTGCTTCCCTCCTACTTTCTCTCTCTCTCTCTCTCTCTCTCTCTCTCTCTCTCTCTCTCTCTCTCTCTCTCTCTCTCTCTCTCTCTCTCTCTCTTTCTCTCTCTCTCTCTCTCTCTCTCTCTCTCTCTCTCTCTCTCTCTCTCTCTCTCTCTCTCTCTCTCTCTCTCTCTCTCTCTCTCTCTCTCTTCTCTCTCAATAGTGCACAAATTCATTCCTTTTCATGAAGTGTAAATGCCTCATTGGTTCAGTCCCGAAATTTTTACCTGATTGATAATTACTTGCTTTTGACATCAGTATATTACCAGATTTTACAATAAGGCTAAAAAAATAATTAATCACACGTGGCGCTAATAACATAATGGGCTTGATTTTAATACTTGAAGGTGCAAATAGACACACAGACAGACAGGTAGATAGACAGACACATACACAAACACACACATACACACACACTCACACACGTCTGCATCAGTAACTATATTATACACACGTCAGATTAGAGTTACTATACTATGCATACATTTTTCACACACGTGTCAAAAAATGAAGTTTTATCACAGAAAAAGGAAACAGATCTTTTTATTTTTGATCTTTTAATCTTGGCGTAGGTAGGTAGGTAGGCTGGCTGTGTGGGTATTGGAGGAGGGGGAGGGGAGCAGCTGCAGGCTCTCTCTCTCTCTCTCTCTCTCTCTCTCTCTCTCTCTCTCTCTCTCTCTCTCTCTCTCTCTCTCTCTCTCTCTCTCTCTCTCTCTCTCTCTCCATCGTATGTGCTGCAAGATAAATGACTGACAGCTGCCCAGTGTCATGTTCTGTCACTCTCTTCCCCTAAAAAAAAAATCCATTTCTCACTACAAAAAATTCTATATATTCCCTTGAGGAAGTGAAAAATAATGCCAAACGGAGG
>JAXIVD010000181.1:225000-231135 GCA_036785275.1 Cancer borealis | reverse complement strand
CTCAATCTTCGGGAAACGATTCGCGCCAGAGCCTCGCACCTCCTCGGTAACACTCAAATCCATTCTAAAGACCGCAGGTAGTAAGTCATCTCATAAACGTGTTGTTTTCGCGGATGCACAGACAGTGCCTCTCCCATGTGTCCCTGTTAAATCCTCCGGATTTTTCCAAGGTCTGACTGCTGACGTCAAATTAGCCTCTCACAAATGCCGTGCATTTTTCGATTCTGGTGCCTCAGTCAACATCATTAAAACTCATGTTTTTGAAAAACTCTCTGCCGCCTCAAGGCACAAGTTTCAGAGTTATCCACCAGACATTACTGTTAGTGGTATATCTGGAAACGTTGTCATACCTCATAGAAAGGTTCTCCTCAGTATCTGTTTGTCTCCACTTGAACCTTCTATCTCAGATTTTTTCTATGTCATGGATGATGTATGTTTTGCAGCTGAAATATTGATAGGATACCATACAATGTCTCACTTCAACATCTCACTTTTCCCTTCTATTCATCAAATCGCCCAGAATGGCACCTTCATCTCTGCCTCACCCTTCCCTGAGTCACCGCCACCATCTGATGTCTACGTTGTCATACACGCGCCTTCTCAGGACTCATCTCATGTCCCTCCCTCATCGCTCGAGACACCCTCAGTAATCCCTGATCCTGTCTTATCATCTACGCCAGCCGACTCGCCTAGCGAAGCGCTGCACAGCGACACCGACAATCCCTCTTCTCCTACAACACTGTCTGACGTCCTCTCGAACACCAGACTCAGGAAAGCTGTGTTGACCTCCTCTGTGGTAGTCACACAGACCCACCTCTGTTTGGTGCGCGTCGTCGTCAAAGGTGTGCCCCACGGGACAGACATCTTATGTTTGCCCGACTCTGCCCGAGTGAATGGTGTCGCTCTCGAATCAGTTCTTTCAACCCTAGACAAGGATAGTTCGTGCTGTATTGCCATTCAGAATCTCACGAATCACCCTATATCCCTTCAATCTGGCGTGACTTTAGGCGAAGTTCTCCCTTATCCTGCCCCTGTTACCCCTGTCACCTCATCTCCTTGTCACACATCCATGTCTTCACCAATTGCCTCAGATTCTCCTCCTCCTCTTCTTGACCAGCATATTGGTGATGTTGATTTTCCTGAAACGAAAGCAGATTTACTTGCCCTCTTATCGACTTTCAGATCATGTGTCTCTCTTCCGGGTGAACCTCTGGGCAAGACCGATGCTGTTCGTCATTCCATCCACCTCACCCCAGGCTCGACACCCATCTACGTCCCGGCTTATCGCATCCCACACAGCCGCAGGACGTTAATGGACGACGCTGTCAGAAGCATGCTGGACGAGGATATCATAGAGCCAGCGGCATCACCATTCAATGCCCCGCTGTTTCTAGTTCCTAAGTCCAATGGTGAGTGGAGAGTAGTCGTCGATTTCCGTGGTTTAAACGCCGCGACGATACCCGATCGATTCCCTATGCCAATCTTGTCTGATCTTCTCCAGTCAATAGGTGATTCAAACAGTGTATTTTCCACCCTCGACCTTCAGTCTGGTTTCTTCCAGGTCGAGCTAGAAGAAAGTTCACGGCACTACACTGCTTTCACCACATCATCTGACCAGTACGCTTTCAAACGTATGGCCATGGGTTTACGTAATAGTCCCTTAACTTTCATGCGTCTCATGAACTCAGTTCTCTCTGGCCTCTTAGGCTCTTCGGTGTTTTGTTACTTAGACGATGTGATAGTGTCGCATCAAAGGACCTTCCCGAACATCTCGAAACCATCTCAGACGTTCTGTCACGTTTTGCAAAGGCTGGGTTAACTCTTAAACTCAGTAAATGTCAGTTCCTCAAACGTGAAATCAAATTCTTAGGCCACAAGGTTGACAAAAATGGCATCCACACTCTTGACGATAAAATTCATGCGATATCACAGTTTCCTACTCCTAGTTCTGCCGATGACGTTCGTAGTTTCATTGGCCTTGCAGAATTTTATCGGCAATTTATCAAAGATTTCAGTAAAATCGCTCAACCTCTCACATCATTGTTTAAAAAGAATGTAACATTCGCATGGACGGACGAGTGCGAGAAAGCATTCGCTACCCTCAAGCAAGCCTTATGCAACGCTCCTGTCCTCGCATTTCCTAATTTCAATAAGGAGTTTATTCTTTGCACTGACGCATCAAACATCGGTATCGGTTCTGTCCTCATGCAACGAGATGAAAATGGTAAATCACGCGCAGTTGCCTTTGTCAGTCGTCTGCTCAATGCTGCTGAGCGCAACTACAGTGTCACTCACCGCGAAGCTCTCGCAGTCGTTTGGTCTCTTCGTCACTTCAGAGACATCATACTCGGATATAAGATCCACGTTCTAACCGATCATTTTGCTGTCACAGAGTTATTCAAAGGAACCAGTTTAACCGGAAAATTTGCCCGTTGGCAACTCACTGTTCAAGAGTACAATCCTTCATTCGCGTACCTCCCAGGTAAAGCTAATTCTGTCGCTGACGCTCTGTCCCGTCATGTCGCTCCTGTCAGTCTGCTCACAACCTCACAGTCACTCCCCACTCTTGAGGAAGTCAAATCCCTTCAAAGGTCTGATCAATTCTGCAAACGTCTCATTTATTATCTTGAATCAGGTGATGCCAGTAACCTTCCAAACTTGCCATTCTCCCCAGATTCCTTTTTGCTTCGAGACGATGTCCTCTATAAATCTAGTTCTGTCATTTCTGAGGACGATTCATTACATCATGCATCTCAGCTTGTCATTCCAGAAGCTCTTGTCCCTATTATCTTGTATCACGTTCATGACTCCCCTCTTGCCGGTCATCCAGGCAAAGATAGAGCATTCAAACACGCTCAAAGATCATATTTCTGGCCTTCCATGAGGAAAGACATCACCCGTCATTGTCTCTTATGCGCTTCATGCGCTGAGCATCGTCCCTCTCTCCATCATGAGTCTCCGAACCTCCCATATCCTATCCCTCATGCTCCTTGGGACAGTCTGTCAGTCGATATTTTGAAACTCCCTCTGACGGAGAACGGTTTTCACTATTTGCTCGTCTGTATCGATAGTTTTTCACGCTTCAGCATCTTGGTTCCTCTCAAAGACAAATCTGCACGTTCAGTTGCACGAGCACTGATAGATGAAGTCATATATCGGTATGCATCTCCTAAAGTACTTCTATCAGATAATGGCACCGAATTCAACAATGCCATCCTCAAAGCTGTTTGCGAGTCATTTCAAATTAAAAAGTGCAACATTGTTCCATATTCCCCTCAAGCGAACGGAAAAGTCGAGAGAGCAAACCGTCGAATTCTCGACATCTTACGCTTCATTGCCAATTCAAGCTCTTCATGGGATGATCACATTCCCCTAGTCGCATGCTCTCTTAACGCTGCGATTCACTCATCGATCAACGAGTCTCCACATTTCATTTTATATGGCTCTGACAAAAGACTCCCATATGAGTTTCTCTCCTCTGACCCTCGTCCTCTATACAACGTTGACGATTATGTTCAGAATCGCGTTTCAGCTTTCCAGCGCATTCATATGTCCATCCGTGACAGACTTACCGCCTCTCAGGAATCTATGCTGCATAAACAGCATCAGCGCGCTAAACCGCACGACATCGAGGTTGGTGACATCGTGTTCACCAAAGTCCAAGACCGCCACTCTAAACTCGATCTCCGATTCAACGGACCTCACCGTGTAATCGAAAAGATGGCCGGTCACAAGTTCAAACTCAGAAACCTAAGTTCAGGCAGTGAAAACTTTGTTCATAGAGACCATCTCAAACGGGTTGATCGTGGTTTCGATTTCGAACCTACCTCTCCACTACCAGAAAATGCTCCTGACATTGTTGAAAGTCAGCCACCTTCACCCCCCATCTCATCCTCACCTAAATATCAGCTCCGGTCTCGTCCAGTCTACTAGACATTTCCTTCATCTTTCCTTTCATTCCTGTCCAACTGTATAAATTATGTATATATATGTATCTATGTAAAGGCTACATCCTGATTCTTGTTCATGTCTCATGTATTTTTATTATGTCTTATGTCTTATTGTGTATTCGTATTGTGTATTCTGTATTGTATTCAATGTATTCCATCGTCCCCCCTCTCTGATTATAACTCTTTAGCTCAACATACGAGGACGTATGCTTCCAAGGGGGAAGTATTTGTATCATATCATATCTGTATATTCATTATTAACTAGTTTTAAGATATTCATTGTTTTAGCCGAGAGAGAGAGTGTATGCGGGTAGGGAATTTTCCTAGAATTCACATCCCAGCCAAGGCGTCAGGTCAAAGCCGGACCCTATCACACAGCTCTGTTCCCGTGACGTCATTCTCCCGGGTCAGTCCCGACCAATCATAGGCGCGAAGTCCAACTGGAGTCAACCTTTCCTGACCGCGGCTGAGCCCACACCCCTTGTTTCTCGATCACTCCTCCCGCGGCTTCCACCCTGACAAGTCGCTCATCTCTCAGCTCGCTACCATCAACAAGTCGTTTCGTCATCTCTCTCAAGGCAGGCAAAAGGTCATAGTCACAGTATAGTTCTGTATCTACTCAAGTCGTGTTGTGTCAATATATCATCTATATCAAGCCGTGTGTGTTTCAACAAGACCTCCAGTATCATCCACGCTACCTCTACCCTACTCCAAACCACGCGGTGACCACGTGGGTACCAGGCCCGGTACCAAGCACATCTATTCTAACACAATTGGTGACTATACCGGTAACAAAGAACATTCTCCGATACATAACTTCACTTTGGAGTTTGGACAATGGAGTCTGGGACAGTTGAACACGGAACGGAACGGAAAGCTCTGAGCGTCACTCGGTAGATGGCGGACCAGGCGTAGCTTAAATCAGTTTTCTATGAAAAGAAAATTACTTCTTTATATTCGATTAGTTAATATTCGTTTACAATTAAAATTAAACTCCATATCTTAAAGTAATTAAATTAACTAGCTTACCTTTCACAAGCTTCTATTAAGAAAGATGATGCAATATTTCCTTATATGAGGTAATCACAGAGTTTCGCGCCAAAATTCCAGCTGAGATATCAAGTGATCAGAATTTTTCCCATATATTATACAAAGAATCAAATTCATTAGCTTAAATAGTAACACTTTTTCTACACCAAAATTAATTCTGTATAAGCTGGTAATAATTTCATATCTCAATAATCAATGATTAGTAATCAAATGTAAGAAAAATTCTTAGAAAGCTACCCCAAAGACGCCACCCTCTCCTCCTAGCCGTACGTACCATCACTACCATGCCTCATAAGTGCAATTCAAAGTCACATTGAGGTATATTCATGATATATACCGGCCATCTCCAGATACCGCCTAACCAAAATGCATCTTATGTCTCACTTAATATATAATTCCATGCTTTCTAATCGTCTCATAAAATACATATATCATTTTTCTTACCAGTTCATGCCTCTAAAAGGTATTTGTATGTTGATATCATGTATATTAACGTCCATTCCCACTGCCTCTGCGTCCCCCCAATACCGCCTGTTCCACCCACCCAGGCCAACTTATTTAGATCTTTTAGTTAGTTTATAAGTTAGGTTATACATTAGGGAGTATGTGTTAGTTATTACAGATTACAAGGTGAATGTATAACTCAAGGAACTATCTTCAAAGGGCTTGACACGACAAGTCGCTCTCTTTCTCTATCGTATTTTCTCTCGTCGCACTCAATTTTATCTTCTCATTATTTACCATATTAATGGCTTTATACCTTTGCTGAGCGGTCAAATATGTAGTATCAATATGGCATAACATTGTATTAATAGGAAAAAGCCGTAGGTATAGTTTAATATGTAAAAAATACTAGTTCTAATACTATGGGTCTCTCTTTCTATCGTTTAATTTCTCCCTCAACTCTCGTCTCTCATCTCTCTTATCAATTGCATCTACCATATCTTATCTACAATGTCTTAAACCTATTACTATTATTATTATACCTTCACTCATGTTTTTCTGTAAATTCGTCCAGGTAAATTGTTTTTCGATAGGTTAGCGTGATTCATTTTTT
Source organism: Cancer borealis (assembly GCA_036785275.1). Lineage (NCBI taxonomy): Eukaryota > Metazoa > Arthropoda > Malacostraca > Decapoda > Cancridae > Cancer > Cancer borealis. The sequence continues at coordinate 225,078 of JAXIVD010000181.1, read as the reverse complement.
CCTTGTATTGTTGGCTTGAACAAGTTTCCGGAAGTTGATATATAATACATGATATTCTACAATCTTAATTTTATCTGA
>JAXIVD010000181.1:215000-222500 GCA_036785275.1 Cancer borealis | reverse complement strand
GAAAGACACCTTGTGGGCGGTATTCTGGTTGGGGCGATAGCTCCTTGTCTAGGCACTATAATCTCGTGCTCACTGTAAGTCTCTTTAGAATGTAAGGAGGAGAAGTTGGTTACTACTGGGATATTCCTTGTTCTTTGGAGGGTTAAAAGAACTGGCGACCTCTTAACGTTAACTGGGTGGTTTAGGTGCTGTGTTTATGGGCTAAGAGTGCATAGGTTCCTTAACCAGGCACTTCTTGTTTAAATCCTATTGTCCAGCCACCGGCGTGTGGCCCTCGGAGTGACTAGTCCTACGGGATAGTCGACTTTCCTTGTCCTTTGGTGGGTTAAAAGGACGTATAAACATCAGCACTACAGTTCGTACACGCCCGTAACGTGGTTGTGACTGGGTTGTTCATAAGTGGACACCCGTCACTAGGGCATAAGAACCGTGTCCGTTACGGTGTGACCGTAACAATATATATATATATATATATATATATATATATATATATATATATATATATATATATATATATATATATATATATATATATATACATATATATATATATATATATATATATATATATATATATATATATATATATATATATATATATATATCAAAACACATAATTAATATATAAACAAATCTTTTAATCATATTTAAATTCCCCGCCTTGGCAGCCTCTAGTATGCCGCCATCTTTGTAAACAACACGGTGCTTGGGGAGGCTGAGAGGAGACATTATTACCTGTATCTGACCTGTAATTAAGTGGTAGGTGATGTCTCTTTGTACCTGGGTCTGTGTGGCACTGTGGCATTCTCACACACACCTATAAAGGCGTGAGTGCCATGAAAGTGGGAGAAAAAGGGAGATGAAACGAGGCTCCCTGAAGCATCTCATATTATTTACTTATAATTTTCTCTATGTATTTTAATTTCCTTGAAGTAGATTTGTTTTGAAGTTATTTTCCCCTTAATTTCACTCTTAATGGCGCCGTGGGAAGGGGAAACACTAACAATTAATCATTATATTCAATAAATTATATTATTTGCATATTTCGTCTGGGTAGAATCCAACAACATAATGATCATGGCGGGGCTCAGACGGAAAATTGGAAAATGGTGATTAGTATTCATTATATTGTCTTAAGTTATGTTATGTGTTTTATTTCGTCTAGTCTGGGCTGAACCAAGCAACATAATAAACATGGCGGGGCTCGGATTGTTAATTCAAAGTGCTCACCTGGTTTATTCACCTGGTTGGCTACCCCAAATCATACTCAAGACTCATTTACCAGTGAAGCACAAATGGGCAGCCCACAATTGCTGGCACGCCAGCCCAACAGAATTAATAGGAAAGATAGTAAACAGCATACAAGAATGGGCGGAATTGTTTGCCATATGCAACTGGGTGTTAAACGTGGCTATATATGTACATGAAATGTATAACTAAAGATAATTCTAGAATAAATTTACTCAGTGTATGCAAATAGCAACTCTCCAAGGGAGAGGTGTAGGCCACATTTAAAAGCTTCAAGAGTATTAGCATCAACAACACTGTCTGGGAGGGAGTTCCAATGATCGATGCACCGAATACTGAAAAATCTGCGCCTACATTCTGTGTGGATGTGTGGCTTGGCTAGTTTATATCTGTGACCTCTAGTTGTAGTGATAGGAGATATAGTGAATAGGTCCGATGGTGAAATTACTGATAGTTCATGAAAAATCTTCCAGCATTTGATAATATCATCTCTCAAGAGTCTGCCTTGTACAGAGTACATGTTCAGAGCCTTGAGGCGATCAGCATAGGGTAGATCTGCTAGGCCATCTATATGTTTCATCCAGCGACGCTGTTTAAAGCCTATTGTCCAGCCACCGTCGTGTGGCCGTCGGAGTGACTAGTCCTACGGGATAGTAGACTTTCCTTGTCCTTTGGTGGGTCAAAAGGACGTATAAACATCAGCACTACAGTTCGTACACGCCCGTAACGTGGTTGTGACTGGATTGTTCATAAGTGGACACCCGGCACTAGGGCATAAGAACCGTGTCCGTTACGGTGTGACCGTAACAATATATATATATATATATATATATATATATATATATATATATATATATATATATATATATATATATATATATATATATATATAAGAACATCAGAAATGAGGAGACTGCAAGAGGCCAGTTTATTACCTACACGTGGCAGTTCCTTGTCCCCTACCCTTGTAATAATCCAATATTTCACCATCCCACCTATCATCCCTATCCATACTCTTATCCAACCGTCTTTTAAAGTTACTTATTGACTCACCACTTACTACGTGTCTACCCAGCCTATTCCAATCGTTCACCACTCCGTTAGTGAACCAATATCTACCTAAGTCTGTCCTGACTACTAATTTCTAAAACCTGATCAATGTAAGTGTATGCGTGTGCACCGTACTTCCTTCCTACACCCTCACCATTACCATAATAATGAACATGAGGTGATGGTAACGTTGTGGTATCAGAATCACATGGTACAGCGATCACGAGTGCGTGATCCTCCAGGCCATGGTGAGTGACACACACGTGATGTAGCAGTGCTGGTGTCGGGAATCAAAACAACACTCAGCAACACAATAAGAACACAACATAGGCAAGGACCCTAGGGTCCATTGCTGTTTGTGTTCCCTTCCATTCCCGTGGAACACTAAAGCATCAGGGACTACGACTGGCGATGTTAGGGGCGATGCCAAATATATCACTAAACCAGACCAAACACCATACACACTCGCTAATAATATATACTATACTACTATGATACTATACTAATACTATGTATACTATAATAATATATAAAGTATATAATATTAACAAGTGTGCATGGCACCTGGTCCCGCTTATTTTCAATATAACTATAATAGAAAATATTTAAAAAATATATATAGAAAAAATAAGAGATACAGGAAATATTTTCATTATTCCCGATTGGAATATAACGAAAAATATTATTACCATTATTGTGTGTGTGTGTGTGTATGTGTGTGTTATGTGGAGGTGAAGGCATTGTATGGTTGATGCATTCAACTATATTATACATCACACACACACACACACTATCTCTCTCTCACACACACGCGCATATACTTCATATTGTTTCACGTGTGTGTGTGTGGCAGTATATAGTACTAGTAGAATGTGACAACCTGTGACATTGTCGTGCCTGAGTGAGGGCGAGGTGGTGAGGGAGGAGCAGCACTACTGCTGTATGACGGAGTAGTAGTAGTAGTAGTAGTTATAGCATGTCTATAACTTTTTAAATGTTCGTTTAGTCACCCATTAAGATCTCATTATCTATTAACATCCATTTATATTACCTATTAACCTGCAGGAAACAGTTACATGGATGTAATAATAGTTTCACGTCACAATATTTAACTGACGTCACAGCGGTACCCAATGAGACGCTCTTCTACCAATCCACCATCAGTTCACATTCTACTTCCCCACAGTCAAGTCAACAACACGTCAGCTGCTTCGCTTCTCTTTCTCCTATACAGTCCTAAGTTGACTGTGGGTGAAATATATTTGGATCTACGGATGCATTTACTGTCATATGTATTATTTACTATGCAGTTTGGAGCCGTGAGTTGGTTCCTACCGCCCTAGGAGACTACATATGGTGTTTATCTGACTTCGCTTCTCCCTGGTTGAAGTTTGCCTGGGAAGCTTTCTCTTATACAGTCCTAAGTTGACTGTGGGTGAAATATAACTGGATCTACGGATGAATTTACTGCCATATGTATTATTTACTATGCAGTTTGGAGCTGTGGGTTGGTTCCTACCACCCTAAGAGACAACATATGGTGTTTATCTGACCCTCTCTGTCTCTCTGGTTGCGCAGTTTAACGTCGCCATCCAGGCGTGAGGCGTCCCTCTTCTACGTCCTCGAGTAGCAAGAAGCGTGGGAGCTTGGAGAAGGACGACTGAGATACGTCTGCTAAAAGGAGTCGGTCTTTGGTAGATATTTCCACACTCCCTCCCCCAGCTTGCGCTTTTCCGCCCTCACATCAGCTGAGCGCTCTCCCGTGCCTGGAGAGGGTGTTAGTAACTTGTATATCTGTCTCCATTACTGCTGCACTATTACGGTGACACTGCTGCACCATTACGATGGCACTCTACAACTCTGAGGAGTGCCATGCTTCCATCCAGACCATCTTTGCTGTCACTTAGCCTGTCACTGGGATGTGTTCTACCATCCTGCACAATGACTAAAACTTGAACGTTATACAAATAACAAATATAAACATGAAAATAATAGTAAGTTTACAGTGTTACACCCGCCGAGCCCGACATTGTTCTTGTATTGCTTGATTCAGACTTTCCAACTTCACTTTTTATCTAACTTAACCTAACCTATAAAAATGTAACCTAACGGTGAGGGTTAGGTCGGCCTCCGTGGTCAGTTGTTAACACAATAAAGAGATACTTATTCTCTGAGTGCTACAACCTTGATGATATGACTTCGTGATTCATATGCTCTTTGATAAAATCATATGTGAACGGTCCTGCAGAGCGCCATTGGCTGAGTGGGACCTGTTAAATAACGACAACAAGTAACAAGTAATTAACAATTTACATCTGATGAACGAAGTCATTGTGACAGAAAAGCAATAGATGAGTGTGTTATATGTGCAAAACACACCCTTTAACGCCTAGGTGACCTTCATAATGAGACGAGTGTAACACTGTAATAACACCTAAGTAACTTGTGCTAGTGAGGGAAAGTGATGTGTTAGATACACTCAAAAGTGATTCCCAAAGTGACCTGACCTAGGAATGGAAGCAGCTGTTGCTTTCTTGCCATATTAGTACCTTGGCAAGTGCTACTTCCAATCCCGGCCTTTTTTAGGCCAGCAGCCTCCCCAGGAGAGGGGGATGCATGGGCCGAAGCTGCAGTAACCTCCCCAGTGAGTTCCGGGTTTCCTCCTTTAGTTAATACACCTGATAACTTTAGAGGGTGTAAGATTTTCTCTGCTAACCTACTGTGGGGGTCTCATGCAGGATCCTTGGATTCATGATGTGGTGAAGGAAAAATTTTCTAGAATTTGTGTCCATACCTTTTCAGACTGTGCCTCTACGTCTTTTCGCCCTTTCTCGGGTGGATGATCAGACCCTGAACGATGCCTTATATCAGTTCCTCAAACAATCAATAGTGGAGCTTTGTTTACCTGAAGATCACGGTTTTGTTTGCCATCATAGGGCCGGCGAGGGTTATCGTAAACTTGATGGACCTTAATGTTCATGTGCCTTATATTCATTCTAAGATGGATACTCTGAAGGATGTGATTCCTTTAATCCTCCCTAACTGTTTTTTTTGTTACAGTTGATTTCAAGGACGCCTATTATTCAGTTTAGGTTAGGCCTGAGGATAGGAAGTGGCTTCAGTTTTGGTGGAAGGGCTGCGCTTTTAGATTTACTTGTCTCCCTCAGGGGTTAACTTCTGCTCCTCGCACTTTTACAAAGTTACTGAAACCTGTCCTCTCCCACCTTCGGTCCCTTGGAATGGTTGCGGTTTGTTATTTAGATGACTGTCTTTTTATTGCTTCATCGGTAGAGGCCTTGCGAGCCCAGGTGGGCTATGCCTTGCACTTCTTCATTCTCTGGGTCTCACCATCAATGTGCGGAAGTCGTTCCTGGAGCCTACCCAGAGGGTTACATTCTTTAATGTGGTTCTTGACTCTGTTTCCTTGACTTTGCCCTCCTGTAGGTGGGAGCACATCAGGGAAAAAGATTTGCTCCTCCTCAACAGAGATATCACCATACAAGACTTGTCCTCTTTTATTGGTTTAGCGGTGGCTTCTGGCCCTGCTATAGAGTTAGCTCCTCTCCGTTACAGGTACCTGGAGATTATTCGTATCAGGGATCTTTCTTGGTCCTATGGCAATTATAGTTCCTGTGTTGTTTGAGATGCTCATTCCCGGGAAATAGTCACTTGGTGAGTGACTAATGTAGTTTTTCAGGAGAGGTCGCTCCGCTCTTCTTCTCCAACATGTCAGCTGTTTATAGATGCCTGTCTGACTGGCTGGGGTGCTTCGATGGGGGCTTTACAACTGGAGGTCACTGGGCCCACAAGGAGCTGGATCCTTTAAACTCTTTGGAGTTAAGGGCCATTCTGTTGAGCTTGCAGTCACTTTGTCGGGATAAAAATGGCTCATATTAGGCTTCGCTCTGACAACACCACTGCGGTTGCATGGATTGATCGTTGTGGTAGCAGACGACCTACACTTCATGCTTTTACAGAACGGTTTTTGAATGGGCTGCTTCTAGGGATATTATTTTTTTGGCACAGCATGTACAGGGTTTATACAATGTGACAGCAGACACGGAGTCTAGAGTCAGTAGGATGGATGGTGAGAGGATGTTACAGCCGTGTATTTTCAGGATGGTTTGTCAGAGTTTTTATACTCCTGATATCAATCTTTTTGCTACACAGATAAATGCTCAGTTACCTGACTATGTTTCTTGGAGGCCAGACCCATCTGCTATGTGCATTAATGCCTTTACCTTGGATTGGGGTGGGAAGAGTTTATATACTTTCCACTTTTCAGTGTGATATCCAGGGCTCTCCGGAAACTGCAGGACTACGGGGCTACGGCGCTGATGATTCTCGGGGGTTGGTCTTGACAGCGATGGTGCTCTCCGGGCAGCGTTCACACGTCGAGGCCTTTCGACAGAGGTTGCCCAGTTTATCTTTTGGTCCTGGAGATCTAGCACTAAGGCTCAATATGGACCGCGTATCAACAATTGGTTGTTATTTTGCCTCGGCAGGAAAATGGATCCGTTTCTACCACCTGTGTATGTCCGTCCTTCTGGACTATCTTTTGTCAGAATTTAAACGGGGGACTGGCCGTGGGTACAGCTCTATGAACACTATCCGGTCTGGCATCTCTGCAGTTGCTACTTTTGATGGACGTCCTGCGGGACAACATCCTTTAGTTTCCCGTTTCATGACTTGGGATCCTCAGCTAGTTCTGGATTAATATCTGCAGTCTGGGTCCCACGGAGGATTTGTCCTTCCCTCAGTTATCCATAAAATTGGTCGTTCTTATGTTCTTGTTGTCTGGCCAACGTGGTCAGACCTTGCATTTGCTGGACACAAGAAATTTGTTTGTCTCTGAGACTCAGGTTGTTTTTGGGATTGGCGATCTGCTGAAAACTTCCCTTCCTGGGGTCCTTCTGTCAAGGGTGGTCTTTGAGGCTTACCCGCATGACAACTGCTTATGCATTGTGCACACCTTTGAGCATTATCTAGATAGGACAACGACCTTCCGATGAGCGCTTACAGGGTTTTTCTTGACGACACGACCTCCAGTACGGTTGGCCTCTCGTGATACTTTGCGTCGTTGGGTGAGAGATGTGATGGGGGCTGCTGGCATTGACCTTACTATATTTTCTCCCCATTCGACTAGGTCTGCATCGTCCAGCAAGGCGGCCCTGGTTTTGCCATTATCCACGAGTGTCTCCA
>JAXIVD010000181.1:202500-210000 GCA_036785275.1 Cancer borealis | reverse complement strand
CTAACTTTGTTGCTCTGCGCTGGACATTCTCCACTGCCTCAATATCCTTCACCAGGTGGGGACACCTCACCTGGTTTGCATACTCAAGATGTGGTCTCACCAAAGCTGTAAACAATATTTTAAATAGTTCCGGCTCTAAATGTACAAATGTCCTTATGAGTCCCACAATATTGTTAGCTTTGTTAATCTTTTCAACCAGATGGTTGGAGAATGCTAATCTGTCATCAATGACCACACCAATATCCTTCTCTGCTTCAGTTCTTTCAATGTCCTCATACATACTATATCCATTATCCTCAACAGTAGTCTTCCCTATTCTCATATATTTGCTCTTGTTAGGATGGAAACTAAGAAGCCACTTCTCTGTCCAGCTCTTGAGTTCCTCCAGATCTTCTTGCAGCTTAACACAATCCTCTATACCATTTATTATTCTAAATATCTTGGTGTCATCTGCATAAAGAAACACGTCACTTCCATTCCTGACCACATCAGGTAAGTCATTGATGAACAATACAAAGAGTATAGGACCCAACACTGAGCCCTGGGGAACTCCGCTGCTTACATTTTTCCAGTCGGATGCCTCGCCATTAACCATGACCCTCTGCTTTCTGCCGGTTGAGAAGCTCTGGATCCACTTTAATAAATTGCCCTTTATGTTATAACTGGATACCTTCTCCATTAGTCGTCCGTGTGGTACTCAGTCAAAGACCTTCATGAAATCAAGATATACGACGTCCACAGCCAAGCCATTATCAAGAGCCTCGGTCCAGGAGTCTAATACATTAATAAGTTGAAGCACTGTTGATCTACCAGATATAAAGCCGAACTGTTTATTACTAAAGAGCTTATTCTCTTTCATATGTTGCATAATTTCTTCCCTCAACATTGTCTCCATTACCTTACACAGAACACTGGTTAGGCTGACTGGCCTGTAGTTACTCGGATCACTTTTATTTCCCTTCTTAAAAATGGCAGTGACATTTGCAATCTTCCAGTCATCCGGTACCACACTTTCATGTAGTGAACTAGTAAAAAGTATATATATGGGCTCCAGTAGTTCTTTTCTCAACTCTCTAATTACTCTTGGATGTATATTATCTGGTCCAAGTGATTTGTTTGTTTTCAACCTCTGCAACACTTTCATAAGTTTATCCTTTGTTATAGATATGTTGTATAATCTTGATACGTATCTTGGTGCAGCTTGAGGTGAAACCCCTTGAGGCTCTTCAATGAAGACACTAGCGAATTGCTCTGAGAGTATGTGAGCCTTCTTCTTATTTGTTGTAGCCCTTCTAATTTTCTCCGGATCTTGATATAAATCCCCAATACGAGACTTTATTCTTGTCTTTGATGACACATACTTCCAAAAAACTTTGGGATTATTTTTAACATTCTTGGCTACTTCTTTCTCCTTGGTTTTGATTGCATTCCTGGTCTCTTTCCTGACTTGATTGTTCAATCGTCTGTATTCTGTTTCAACATCCCTGTAGGAATCATGTGTGCTGCCCTCTTTCTTTGCCTTCTTAAGCCGCTCCCATAACGGTTGCTTTTTCTTGATCTTTAACCATAACCATCTATTCATTGGTACACTTTCATTAGTCCTTTTTCTTGTCTTTTTCTTTCCAACCTGTTACTTGGGTATACACTCCTCAGCTACTTCCTGCATCTTACTGCGAAATTTGATCCAATTATCTTCTGTATTTGAATCCTGTCCAAGGAACTGTAGCCAATCTATATCTAGTTTTCTTTTCATCATTTCACAATCAGCCTTCTCATACATAAAAACATGTTTTATATTGCTGTCCTCCAGTTCTTGAACATCGAGTCGCACACAAATACAGACATGATCACTTTTTCCTAGTGGACTGACCTCCTAACAACCCTTATAGCAAAACCCTGATATCCACATTCCAACCCTAAGTATATATATATATATATATATATATATATATATATATATATATATATATATATATATATATATATATATATATTTATATATGGCAATCACCACACATAAGTTCCCTTCCCATACCAATTAACTCTGGTTCTGCCTCCAACCACACACATAATTATGTTGAAGTTCATTAGGTACTTTATTTTATTTTTTTAAGTATATATAATTGCATTTCTGATGGAGAGAGAGAGAGAGAGAGAGAGAGAGAGAGAGAGAGAGAGAGAGAGAGAGAGAGAGAGAGAGAGAGAGAGAGAGAGAGAGAGATAATCTAAACTAAAAATTAACGTAACGTAATCTAACTTACATTTAATTTAGCTGTCTTTCTTGTGAGAATAAGTCAAAATATTACCTAACTAACAAAACAAAGTAATAAATACATAAAAACCTACATACAATACCCTAACCTCACTACGTATATATAATTGCTTCTATATTAATGTAACCTAACCAAACCTTAACCTACATTGACAAATAACTGAATCTTGTTTAAACTAAACTAAACTTTATTTTTTGAAGAGAATGTCTCACAGAAAACATTGAATATCTCACTAAATAAGAATTTGCGATGAAAATGTAATTAAGAAATCCTCAAAATGCATCAGGTAATGCTAAAATATAACCCTGAATTCTCTAGAGCGTTATAGTGAAGATATAAAATAACATAAAATTGGAATCTAGAGAGGCCAAATTATGGAAATGAAACTGGAAACACAGACGCAGTTTATGTGTTCTATGTCTGGACAACTCCACTCACAACACACACACGCACGTAAAGGTTATTATTTAATTCAGGTATCTGCGTATGTGTTATAGTAAACTTGAGGGGCTACAAAGAAGCTTCACAGCTCATATAACACTACCCCAATCCACCCAAATTGAACAAGAACACCAAACTATTGGGAAAGACTGAAGGAGTGTCAACTATACTCAGTAGAAAGAAGGCTGGAGAGGTATCTGATTATCTATGCCTGGAAAGTCCTTGAGGGGCATATAACACCACCCAACACAGAACCGATCCACCTTGCAACACAAAAAACAACACTAGCAAGAAATGGGAGGAAGTGTGCACAACTTCACCTGCCATCAGCCTGCCGTGGCCTTGCCTCAACTAATTTCGAGGGAGCAACACTGCTCTGTTGAGGTAGAAGCGCTTCAAGGTCAACCTGATCAGAGTTCGTTAATTATTACGTGAAATATATGTCATATACCTGTTCCAAGGTGCAGGGAGTTCTAATAGGTACTTGACTGGTAAGGGGAATTCTTGTGGCAGGTAACAGGACGTTGAGAAGCAGGCTGAATAACTAGCTGTAACTTCATTTTGGAGTTTGGACAATGGAGTCTGGGACAGTTGAACACGGAACGGAACGGAAAGCTCTGAGCGTCACTCGGTAGATGGCGGACCAGGCGTAGCTTAAATCAGTTTTCTATGAAAAGAAAATTACTTCTTTATATTCGATTAGTTAATATTCGTTTACAATTAAAATTAAACTCCATATCTTAAAGTAATTAACTTAACTAGCTTCCCTTACACAAGCTTCTATTAAGAAAGATGATGCAATATTTCCTTATATGAGGTAATCACAGAGTTTTGCGCCAAAATTCCAGCTGAGATATCAAGTGATCAAAAATTTTCCCATATATTATACAAAGAATCAAATTCATTAGCTTAAATAGTAACACTTTTTCTACACCAAAATTAATTCTGTATAAGCTGGTAATAATTTAATATCTCAATAATCAATGATTAGTAATCAAATGTAAGAAAAATTCTTAGAAAGCTACCCCAAAGACGCCACCCTCTCCTCCTAGCCGTACGTACCATCACTACCATGCCTCATAAGTGCAATTCAAAGTCACATTGAGGTATATTCATGATATATACCGGCCATCTCCAGATACCGCCTAACCAAAATGCATCTTATGTCTCACTTAATATATAATTCCATGCTTTCTAATCGTCTCATAAAATACATATATAATTTTTCTTACCAGTTCATGCCTCTATAAGGTATTTGTATGTTGATATCATGTATATTAACGTCCATTCCCACTGCCTCTGCGTCCCCCCAATACCGCCTGTTCCACCCACCCAGGCCAACTTATTTAGATCTTTTAGTTAGTTTATAAGTTAGTTTATACATTAGGGAGTATGTGTTAGTTATTACAGATTACAAGGTGAATGTATAACTCAAGGAACTATCTTCAAAGGGCTTGACACGACAAGTCGCTCTCTTTCTCTATCGTATTTTCTCTCGTCGCACTCAATTTTATCTTCTCATTATTTACCATATTAATTAATGGCTTTATACCTTTGTTGAGCGGTCAAATATGTAGTATCAATATGGCATAACATTGTATTAATAGGAAAAAGCCGTAGGCATGATTTAATATGTAAAAAATACTAGTTCTAATACTATGGGTCTCTCTTTCTATCGCTTAATTTCTCCCTCAACTCTCGTCTCTCATCTCTCTTATCAATTGCATCTACCGTCTACCATATCTTGTCTACAATGTCTTAAACCTATTACTATTATTATTATACCTTCTCTCATGTTTTTCTTTAAATTCGTCCAGGTAAATTGTTTTTCGATAGGTTAGCGTGATTCATTTTTTCCTTGTATTTTTGGCTTGAACAAGTTGCCGGAAGTTGATATATAATACATGATATTCTACAATCTTAATTTTATCTGACATGTAAGTATTAATCTCGGAAGAACACGCTACCTTAATATTAACAAATTTTCTCCCATAGAAACACTCGATAATTTGTTTGCATGTAGCTACTCGTAAATATATCTTAATACTAACTTGATATTGTATAGATAAGATAACTAATGCAAAGAGTAGTGATTCTAATCTATATTTGATGTATAAGTAGTAAGTTAGAAGCTGATATAACGCAATATCTATTTTTGGGGGGAAATTTAAAGGGTCTTGAAATATGGAAATACCGTGTTTGCATGTCTTGACTCATGTGTATTTTTTTTTCCTAGGTTAACACACACACACACACACACACACACACACACACACACACACACACACACACACACACACACACACACACACACACACACACAATTTAATTATTACCGCTCGGCCGAACCTGTGGATAACTCGAGAAAAACTATACCTAACTTAACCAAACTTATGGTTGTATGTTTATATATATAAGTGTATGGCTGTATGGAGGCTGTCAGTAGTATTGTCTGTTCAACTATATGTATGTCTGTGTAACGTTTGTCTGTGTCTGTATAAATGTGTTTACTGTTTAGTAATATTTCAGGTGGAGAGAGAGAGGGAGAGATTTAACCTAACCTACAGCTGTATGTTTGTGTATGTCTTATGTGTTTGTGTGTGTGTGTGTGTGTGTGTGTGTGTGTGTGTGTGTGTGTGTGTGTTTGTGTGTGTGTGTGTGTGTGTGTGTGTGTGTGTGTGTGTGTGTGTGTGTGCGTGTGTGTGTGTGTGTGTGTGTGTTTGTGTGTGTGTGTGTGTGTGTGTGTGTGTATATATAAATGTGTTTAATAATATTTTAGGTGGAGAGTAAACTTTTTGACATGAATACAAACACACCTTTACTCTCTCTCTATCTCTCTCTCTCTCTCTCTCTCTCTCTCTCTCTCTCTCTATATATATATATATATATATATATATATATATATATATATATATATATATATATATATATATATATATATATAAATTGTTGCGGGCCCCGCCCGTCACAACAACATCGTCTAGGGAAGACGAGAGTCAAGCCCAACAGAGGAATGAAGATTTCCTAAGAGGGAGAAGGAAGAATGTTAGGAGGGGGGTGAGGAAGAAGGCTACGCTGAGGCTATGACATTCGTTGTAGGCTCTGCCAGTGACATTGGTGTCGTCTGGAGAGGGTGAGGGTTCGGCCCAATAGCAGTGGAGTGAAGCCTCTCTGAGGAAAGGAGTATAAAGGCATGCTAGGGGTCTTTGAGGGTGTGTGGTTTCTACATCTGTAGAAGTGTGTGGCGAGAGGCGGGAATTGGAGTGTGTTTTGTGTCAGCTGTATGCGGCGAGACATGGAAGAGGCTTGCATCTCTTGTGTTAGAAGGGAGGCAAGGAATGTGAAGATAAAGAGAAGGGAAGTATTAGCCTTACGAGGATACGAGACATGATAGCGGGTTACATCTTTGTGTAACCAGCCCACGTGGTCCCCCAGCCAAGACCAGATGTGGAAGTAGAGAGAGGAAATGCGCGGGAAGTGCATTTCAAGGTCACGTAGCCAGGCGTGACGGGAGAGTGAGAGAGAGAGTTGCCAGCGAGTTTTGGTTAGGCTTTTACTTTAATTTCGGATCTTCTCATTCTCCTAATTATCCTGACTTTCCCTCTTTCTTCTTTGTGTTGCAAGGTATCCTATCTTGTAGACAATTCCTTTCTGCATCTTCTCGTATGTTTGTCATTGTTCTGTGTTGCTTATGAGCGGGGCAGTAATTTTGTGAAAGAGAGTCTTATTAGGCTATGTTTCGAGACGGCGCGGTGTGGGGGGGAACCCGGCGTGCTCATTGTACGACATGGCATCTCAGTTTGGGGAGCTGCGAGCTTGATGAGATGCCGTGAGAGAGAGAGAGAGAGTTACCCGCTAGCCGTCACCAAGAACACCTCGCGCTCTGAGCTCCCCACAAATTGGCATTATTTTGTCTGTAACCTCCTCATATTTAAGGGAGTGGGTTATTCGACCGGCCTATTAGATAAGGGGTATATTTGTGTAGCTAGACAGTAAGGTCCTGTCTGTAGAGGAAACGGTTACAAGCCAGAGCACTGAGACGAGTGTGGTGACAGTATAATTAACACCTAGCTAGCGGTGAATTCCACCTATAATTTTGTCAGACTGTTCAGTCTCGTGGAAGTAGTTTCGGCGTTGTCTGCGTTGTCGGCGTTGTCTGCTTTGTCGGCGTTGTCTGCGTTGTCGGCGTTATCTGCTTTGTTGGCGTTGTTTGCTTTTTTCGGCGTTGTCTTCCTTGTCCCCATTGTGAGAGAGAGAGAGAGAGAGAGAGAGAGAGAGAGAGAGAGAGAGAGAGAGAGAGAGAGAGAGAGAGAGAGAGAGACAGAGCCTATCATCTGGGGCCTCTTGTTTGATAACACAGACGAGGAGTAATCCCGTCTTAGTGTTAATTAATTACGACTCATATAACGCACTGTACGGAGTCCCCTTGCAGGAGGCTACTTTGCAGGGTGTTATTAGAGTCGAGAGGAATTATTATTCAACCAGAAGTGGGTGGAAAGACACCTTGTGGGCGGTATTCTGGTTGGAGCGATAGCTCCTGGTCTAGGCACTGTAAGGTCGTGCTCACTGTAAGTCTCTTTAGAATGTAAGGAGGAGAAAGTGGTTACTACTGGGAGATTCCTTGTTCTTTGGAGGGTTAAAAGAACTGGCGACCTCTTAACGTTAACGGGGTGGCTGTAGGTGCTGTGTTTGGGGGCTAAGAGTGCATAGGTTCTTTAACCAGGCACTTCTTGTTTAAAGCCTATTGTCCAGCCACCGGCGTGTGGCCCTCGGAGTGACTAGTCCT
>JAXIVD010000181.1:192500-197500 GCA_036785275.1 Cancer borealis | reverse complement strand
CACACACGCACACGCACACGCACACACACACACACACACACACACACACACACACACACACACACACACACACACACACACACTTACCGTCATATCCTTCAAAAGTATGACATCTCCCTTTTTTGGACTACTACCATCGGGGTAGTTTATTCCATCACCGTGGATCACTTTCACAGTGATGGCTTGTTGGCTGGTGGAAGGGTCTGTGCATCCTTTATCAGCCACAGAAAACGTATCACATATCATTTTAACTTCATCTTCATCTGCATCCCTCATAATTTCTTTTATAACTACACCAGCGACAGGCAGTTTGCCTGTCTTCATCTGCAGTGGCAGGTGATCCAATACTTGAGCTCTTGTAGCTGACATGGCTAACCTGGGAATATCACAATTGTGTTCATTATTCAACATTCACTATATATAACTAAACTATTGCTATTATTTGTTAAAAACTGATTAAGTACACCTGGAAAAGCCTAGAAGTACTGGTGGCCGATGAATTAAGTTCTATTCCATCAAGCCAATGTTAAGAATTCAAGTGCATTACTTTACATGGACTTACATGGACGAATTCCTGGAAGAGGCCCTAACGGGCCTGTGGCTCCAGTACGGCAGCCTCATTACTATCTCTATTTTGGCTGCGTGTGGTGGTTATGTGTGCTCTATATTTAAATTTCTGTTCTTGGCTTTCCCAATATCGATCCAACCTTGACTCAAAAAATGCCACTGAGTCAACACTCACAACCCACTCTGGCAGATCATTCCAGTTGTTCACCACTCGGTGGGAAAAGGAATATTTTCTGATGTTAAGCCATGCTCTAGACTTGAATATCTTCTTGGAGCTCCCCCGAGTGATGGTATGTTCCCGCATCTTGAACAATGCCTCTGTGCATTCCTTGTCATATTTCCCACTTAAAATCTTGAATGTTTCAATTTGGTCACCACGAGATCTTCTGTATGCCAGGGTTGGTAGATTTAGTGTCCTCAGTCTTTCCTCGTAAGACAAATCTTTCAAGCGAGGCACTAACTTTGTTGCTCTGCGCTGGACATTCTCCACTGCCTCAATATCCTTCACCAGGTGGGGACACCTCACCTGGTTTGCATACTCAAGATGTGGTCTCACCAAAGCTGTAAACAATATTTTAAATAGTTCCGGCTCTAAATGTACAAATGTCCTTATGAGTCCCACAATATTGTTAGCTTTGTTAATCTTTTCAACCAGATGGTTGGAGAATGCTAATCTGTCATCAATGACCACACCAATATCCTTCTCTGCTTCAGTTCTTTCAATGTCCTCATACATACTATATCCATTATCCTCAACAGTAGTCTTCCCTATTCTCATATATTTGCTCTTGTTAGGATGGAAACTAAGAAGCCACTTCTCTGTCCAGCTCTTGAGTTCCTCCAGATCTTCTTGCAGCTTAACACAATCCTCTATACCATTTATTATTCTAAATATCTTGGTGTCATCTGCATAAAGAAACACGTCACTTCCATTCCTGACCACATCAGGTAAGTCATTGATGAACAATACAAAGAGTATAGGACCCAACACTGAGCCCTGGGGAACTCCGCTGCTTACATTTTTCCAGTCGGATGCCTCGCCATTAACCATGACCCTCTGCTTTCTGCCGGTTAAGAAGCTCTGGATCCACTTTAATAAATTGCCCTTTATGTTATAACTGGATACCTTCTCCATTAGTCGTCCGTGTGGTACTCAGTCAAAGACCTTCATGAAATCAAGATATACGACGTCCACAGCCAAGCCATTATCAAGGGCCTCGGTCCAGGAGTCTAATACATTAATAAGTTGAAGCACTGTTGATCTACCAGATATAAAGCCGAACTGTTTATTACTAAAGAGCTTATTCTCTTTCATATGTTGCATAATTTCTTCCCTCAACATTGTCTCCATTACCTTACACAGAACACTGGTTAGGCTGACTGGCCTGTAGTTACTCGGATCACTTTTATTTCCCTTCTTAAAAATGGCAGTGACATTTGCAATCTTCCAGTCATCCGGTACCACACTTTCATGTAGTGAACTAGTAAAAAGTATATATATGGGCTCCAGTAGTTCTTTTCTCAACTCTCTAATTACTCTTGGATGTATATTATCTGGTCCAAGTGATTTGTTTGTTTTCAACCTCTGCAACACTTTCATAAGTTTATCCTTTGTTATTGATATGTTGTATAATCTTGATACGTATCTTGGTGCAGCTTGAGGTGAAACCCCTTGAGGCTCTTCAATGAAGACACTAGCGAATTGCTCTGAGAGTATGTGAGCTTCTTCTTATTTGTTGTAGCCCTTCTAATTTTCTCCGGATCTTGATATAAATCCCCAATACGAGACTTTATTCTTGTCTTTGATGACACATACTTCCAAAAAACTTTGGGATTATTTTTAACATTCTTGGCTACTTCTTTCTCCTTGGTTTTGATTGCATTCCTGGTCTCTTTCCTGACTTGATTGTTCAATCGTCTGTATTCTGTTTCAACATCCCTGTAGGAATCATGTGTGCTGCCCTCTTTCTTTGCCTTCTTAAGCCGCTCCCATAACGGTTGCTTTTTCTTGATCTTTAACCATAACCATCTATTCATTGGTACACTTTCATTAGTCCTTTTTCTTGTCTTTTTCTTTCCAACCTGTTTCTTGGGTATACACTCCTCAGCTACTTCCTGCATCTTACTGCGAAATTTGATCCAATTATCTTCTGTATTTGAATCCTGTCCAAGGAACTGTAGCCAATCTATATCTAGTTTTCTTTTCATCATTTCACAATCAGCCTTCTCATACATAAAAACATGTTTTATATTGCTGTCCTCCAGTTCTTGAACATCGAGTCGCACACAAATACAGGCATGATCACTTTTTCCTAGTGGACTGACCTCCTAACAACCCTTATAGCAAAACCCTGATATCCACATTCCAACCCTAAGTATATATATATATATATATATATATATATATATATATATATATATATATATATATATATATATATATATATATATATATATATATATTTATATATGGCAATCACCACACATAAGTTCCCTTCCCATACCAATTAACTCTGGTTCTGCCTCCAACCACACACATAATTATGTTGAAGTTCGTTAGGTACTTTATTTTATTTTTTTAAGTATATATAATTGCATTTCTGATGGAGAGAGAGAGAGAGAGAGAGAGAGAGAGAGAGAGAGAGAGAGAGAGAGAGAGAGAGAGAGAGAGAGAGAGAGAGAGAGAGAGAGATAATCTAAACTAAAAATTAACGTAACGTAATCTAACTTACATTTAATTTAGCTGTCTTTCTTGTGAGAATAAGTCAAACTATTACCTAACTAACAAAACAAAGTAATAAATACATAAAAACCTACATACAATACCCTAACCTCACTACGTATATATAATTGCTTCTATATTAATGTAACCTAACCAAACCTTAACCTACATTGACAAATAACTGAATCTTGTTTAAACTAAACTAAACTTTATTTTTTGAAGAGAATGTCTCACAGAAAACATTGAATATCTCACTAAATAAGAATTTGCGATGAAAATGTAATTAAGAAATCCTCAAAATGCATCAGGTAATGCTAAAATATAACCCTGAATTCTCTAGAGCGTTATAGTGAAGATATAAAATAACATAAAATTGGAATCTAGAGAGGCCAAATTATGGAAATGAAACTGGAAACACAGACGCAGTTTATGTGTTCTATGTCTGGACAACTCCACTCACAACACACACACGCACGTAAAGGTTATTATTTAATTCAGGTATCTGCGTATGTGTTATAGTAAACTTGAGGGGCTACAAAGAAGCTTCACAGCTCATATAACACTACCCCAATCCACCCAAATTGAACAAGAACACCAAACTATTGGGAAAGACTGAAGGAGTGTCAACTATACTCAGTAGAAAGAAGGCTGGAGAGGTATCTGATTATCTATGCCTGGAAAGTCCTTGAGGGGCATATAACACCACCCAACACAGAACCGATCCACCTTGCAACACAAAAAACAACACTAGCAAGAAATGGGAGGAAGTGTGCACAACTTCACCTGCCATCAGCCTGCCGTGGCCTTGCCTCAACTAATTTCGAGGGAGCAACACTGCTCTGTTGAGGTAGAAGCGCTTCAAGGTCAACCTGATCAGAGTTCGTTAATTATTACGTGAAATATATGTCATATACCTGTTCCAAGGTGCAGGGAGTTCTAATAGGTACTTGACTGGTAAGGGGAATTCTTGTGGCAGGTAACAGGACGTTGAGAAGCAGGCTGAATAACTAGCTGTAACTTCATTTTGGAGTTTGGACAATGGAGTCTGGGACAGTTGAACACGGAACGGAACGGAAAGCTCTGAGCGTCACTCGGTAGATGGCGGACCAGGCGTAGCTTAAATCAGTTTTCTATGAAAAGAAAATTACTTCTTTATATTCGATTAGTTAATATTCGTTTACAATTAAAATTAAACTCCATATCTTAAAGTAATTAACTTAACTAGCTTCCCTTACACAAGCTTCTATTAAGAAAGATGATGCAATATTTCCTTATATGAGGTAATCACAGAGTTTTGCGCCAAAATTCCAGCTGAGATATCAAGTGATCAAAAATTTTCCCATATATTATACAAAGAATCAAATTCATTAGCTTAAATAGTAACACTTTTTCTACACCAAAATTAATTCTGTATAAGCTGGTAATAATTTAATATCTCAATAATCAATGATTAGTAATCAAATGTAAGAAAAATTCTTAGAAAGCTACCCCAAAGACGCCACCCTCTCCTCCTAGCCGTACGTACCATCACTACCATGCCTCATAAGTGCAATTCAAAGTCACATTGAGGTATATTCATGATATATACCGGCCATCTCCAGATACCGCCTAACCAAAATGCATCTTATGTCTCACTTAATATATAATTCCATGCTTTCTAATCGTCTCATAAAATACATATATAATTTTTCTTACCAGTTCATGCCTCTAT
>JAXIVD010000181.1:180000-182500 GCA_036785275.1 Cancer borealis | reverse complement strand
TAAGTCATTGATGAACAATACAAAGAGTATAGGACCCAACACTGAGCCCTGGGGAACTCCGCTGCTTACATTTTTCCAGTCGGATGCCTCGCCATTAACCATGACCCTCTGCTTTCTGCCGGTTAAGAAGCTCTGGATCCACTTTAATAAATTGCCCTTTATGTTATAACTGGATACCTTCTCCATTAGTCGTCCGTGTGGTACTCAGTCAAAGACCTTCATGAAATCAAGATATACGACGTCCACAGCCAAGCCATTATCAAGAGCCTCGGTCCAGGAGTCTAATACATTAATAAGTTGAAGCACTGTTGATCTACCAGATATAAAGCCGAACTGTTTATTACTAAAGAGCTTATTCTCTTTCATATGTTGCATAATTTCTTCCCTCAACATTGTCTCCATTACCTTACACAGAACACTGGTTAGGCTGACTGGCCTGTAGTTACTCGGATCACTTTTATTTCCCTTCTTAAAAATGGCAGTGACATTTGCAATCTTCCAGTCATCCGGTACCACACTTTCATGTAGTGAACTAGTAAAAAGTATATATATGGGCTCCAGTAGTTCTTTTCTCAACTCTCTAATTACTCTTGGATGTATATTATCTGGTCCAAGTGATTTGTTTGTTTTCAACCTCTGCAACACATTCATAAGTTTATCCTTTGTTATAGATATGTTGTATAATCTTGATACGTATCTTGGTAGAGCTTGAGGTGAAACCCCTTGAGGCTCTTCAATGAAGACACTAGCGAATTGCTCTGACAGTATGTGAGCCTTCTTCTTATTTGTTGTAGCCCTTCTAATTATCTCCGGATCTTGATATAAATCCCCAATACGAGACTTTATTCTTGTCTTTGATGACACATACTTCCAAAAAACTTTGGGATTATTTTTAACATTCTTGGCTACTTCTTTCTCCTTGGTTTTGATTGCATTCCTGGTCTCTTTCCTGACTTGATTGTTCAATCGTCTGTATTCTGTTTCAACATCCCTGTAGGAATCATGTGTGCTGCCCTCTTTCTTTGCCTTCTTAAGCCGCTCCCATAACGGTTGCTTTTTCTTGATCTTTAACCATAACCATCTATTCATTGGTACACTTTCATTAGTCCTTTTTCTTGTCTTTTTCTTTCCAACCTGTTTCTTGGGTATACACTCCTCAGCTACTTCCTGCATCTTACTGCGAAATTTGATCCAATTATCTTCTGTATTTGAATCCTGTCCAAGGAACTGTAGCCAATCTATATCTAGTTTTCTTTTCATCATTTCACAATCAGCCTTCTCATACATAAAAACATGTTTTATATTGCTGTCCTCCAGTTCTTGAACATCGAGTCGCACACAAATACAGGCATGATCACTTTTTCCTAGTGGACTGACCTCCTAACAACCCTTATAGCAAAACCCTGATATCCACATTCCAACCCTAAGTATATATATATATATATATATATATATATATATATATATATATATATATATATATATATATATATATATATATATATATATATATTTATATATGGCAATCACCACACATAAGTTCCCTTCCCATACCAATTAACTCTGGTTCTGCCTCCAACCACACACATAATTATGTTGAAGTTCGTTAGGTACTTTATTTTATTTTTTTAAGTATATATAATTGCATTTCTGATGGAGAGAGAGAGAGAGAGAGAGAGAGAGAGAGAGAGAGAGAGAGAGAGAGAGAATCTAAACTAAAAATTAACGTAACGTAATCTAACTTACATTTAATTTAGCTGTCTTTCTTGTGAGAATAAGTCAAAATATTACCTAACTAACAAAACAAAGTAATAAATACATAAAAACCTACATACAATACCCTAACCTCACTACGTATATATAATTGCTTCTATATTAATGTAACCTAACCAAACCTTAACCTACCTTAATATTAACAAATTTTCTCTCATAGAAACACTCGATAATTTGTTTGCATGTAGCTACTCGTAAATATATCTTAATACTAACTTGATATTGTATAGATAAGATAACTAATGCAAAGAGTAGTGATTCTAATCTATATTTGATGTATAAGTAGTAAGTTAGAAGCTGATATAACGCAATATCTATTTTTGGGGGGAAATTTAAAGGGTCTTGAAATATGGAAATACCGTGTTTGCATGTCTTGACTCATGTGTATTTTTTTTTCCTAGGTTAACACACACACACACACACACACACACACACACACACACACACACACACACACACACACACACACACACACACACACACACACACACACACACAATTTAATTATTACCGCTCGGCCGAACCTGTGTATAACTCGAGAAAAACTATACCTAACTTAACCAAACTTATGGTTGTATGTTTATATATATAAGTGTATGGCTGTATGGAGGCTGTCAGTAGTATTGTCTGTTCAACTGTATGTATGTCTGTGTAACGTTTGTCTGTGTCTGTATAAATGTGTTTACTGTTTAGTAATATTTCAGGTGGAGAGAGAGAGGGAGAGATT
>JAXIVD010000181.1:162500-172500 GCA_036785275.1 Cancer borealis | reverse complement strand
TCTTCATCTGCATCCCTCATAATTTCTTTTATAACTACACCAGCGACAGGCAGTTTGCCTGTCTTCATCTGCAGTGGCAGGTGATCCAATACTTGAGCTCTTGTAGCTGACATGGCTAACCTGGGAATATCACAATTGTGTTCATTATTCAACATTCACTATATATAACTAAACTATTGCTATTATTTGTTAAAAACTGATTAAGTACACCTGGAAAAGCCTAGAAGTACTGGTGGCCGATGAATTAAGTTCTATTCCATCAAGCCAATGTTAAGAATTCAAGTGCATTACTTTACATGGACTTACATGGACGAATTCCTGGAAGAGGCCCTAACGGGCCTGTGGCTCCAGTACGGCAGCCTCATTACTATCTCTATTTTGGCTGCGTGTGGTGGTTATGTGTGCTCTATATTTAAATTTCTGTTCTTGGCTTTCCCAATATCGATCCAACCTTGACTCAAAAAATGCCACTGAGTCAACACTCACAACCCACTCTGGCAGATCATTCCAGTTGTTCACCACTCGGTGGGAAAAGGAATATTTTCTGATGTTAAGCCATGCTCTAGACTTGAATATCTTCTTGGAGCTCCCCCGAGTGATGGTATGTTCCCGCATCTTGAACAATGCCTCTGTGCATTCCTTGTCATATTTCCCACTTAAAATCTTGAATGTTTCAATTTGGTCACCACGAGATCTTCTGTATGCCAGGGTTGGTAGATTTAGTGTCCTCAGTCTTTCCTCGTAAGACAAATCTTTCAAGCGAGGCACTAACTTTGTTGCTCTGCGCTGGACATTCTCCACTGCCTCAATATCCTTCACCAGGTGGGGACACCTCACCTGGTTTGCATACTCAAGATGTGGTCTCACCAAAGCTGTAAACAATATTTTAAATAGTTCCGGCTCTAAATGTACAAATGTCCTTATGAGTCCCACAATATTGTTAGCTTTGTTAATCTTTTCAACCAGATGGTTGGAGAATGCTAATCTGTCATCAATGACCACACCAATATCCTTCTCTGCTTCAGTTCTTTCAATGTCCTCATACATACTATATCCATTATCCTCAACAGTAGTCTTCCCTATTCTCATATATTTGCTCTTGTTAGGATGGAAACTAAGAAGCCACTTCTCTGTCCAGCTCTTGAGTTCCTCCAGATCTTCTTGCAGCTTAACACAATCCTCTATACCATTTATTATTCTAAATATCTTGGTGTCATCTGCATAAAGAAACACGTCACTTCCATTCCTGACCACATCAGGTAAGTCATTGATGAACAATACAAAGAGTATAGGACCCAACACTGAGCCCTGGGGAACTCCGCTGCTTACATTTTTCCAGTCGGATGCCTCGCCATTAACCATGACCCTCTGCTTTCTGCCGGTTAAGAAGCTCTGGATCCACTTTAATAAATTGCCCTTTATGTTATAACTGGATACCTTCTCCATTAGTCGTCCGTGTGGTACTCAGTCAAAGACCTTCATGAAATCAAGATATACGACGTCCACAGCCAAGCCATTATCAAGAGCCTCGGTCCAGGAGTCTAATACATTAATAAGTTGAAGCACTGTTGATCTACCAGATATAAAGCCGAACTGTTTATTACTAAAGAGCTTATTCTCTTTCATATGTTGCATAATTTCTTCCCTCAACATTGTCTCCATTACCTTACACAGAACACTGGTTAGGCTGACTGGCCTGTAGTTACTCGGATCACTTTTATTTCCCTTCTTAAAAATGGCAGTGACATTTGCAATCTTCCAGTCATCCGGTACCACACTTTCATGTAGTGAACTAGTAAAAAGTATATATATGGGCTCCAGTAGTTCTTTTCTCAACTCTCTAATTACTCTTGGATGTATATTATCTGGTCCAAGTGATTTGTTTGTTTTCAACCTCTGCAACACTTTCATAAGTTTATCCTTTGTTATAGATATGTTGTATAATCTTGATACGTATCTTGGTGCAGCTTGAGGTGAAACCCCTTGAGGCTCTTCAATGAAGACACTAGCGAATTGCTCTGAGATTTTGTGAGCCTTCTTCTTATTTGTTGTAGCCCTTCTAATTTTCTCCGGATCTTGATATAAATCCCCAATACGAGACTTTATTCTTGTCTTTGATGACACATACTTCCAAAAAACTTTGGGATTATTTTTAACATTCTTGGCTACTTCTTTCTCCTTGGTTTTGATTGCATTCCTGGTCTCTTTCCTGACTTGATTGTTCAATCGTCTGTATTCTGTTTCAACATCCCTGTAGGAATCATGTGTGCTGCCCTCTTTCTTTGCCTTCTTAAGCCGCTCCCATAACGGTTGCTTTTTCTTGATCTTTAACCATAACCATCTATTCATTGGTACACTTTCATTAGTCCTTTTTCTTGTCTTTTTCTTTCCAACCTGTTTCTTGGGTATACACTCCTCAGCTACTTCCTGCATCTTACTGCGAAATTTGATCCAATTATCTTCTGTATTTGAATCCTGTCCAAGGAACTGTAGCCAATCTATATCTAGTTTTCTTTTCATCATTTCACAATCAGCCTTCTCATACATAAAAACATGTTTTATATTGCTGTCCTCCAGTTCTTGAACATCGAGTCGCACACAAATACAGGCATGATCACTTTTTCCTAGTGGACTGACCTCCTAACAACCCTTATAGCAAAACCCTGATATCCACATTCCAACCCTAAGTATATATATATATATATATATATATATATATATATATATATATATATATATATATATATATATATATATATATATATATATATATATATATTATATATGGCAATCACCACACATAAGTTCCCTTCCCATACCAATTAACTCTGGTTCTGCCTCCAACCACACACATAATTATGTTGAAGTTCGTTAGGTACTTTATTTTATTTTTTTAAGTATATATAATTGCATTTCTGATGGAGAGAGAGAGAGAGAGAGAGAGAGAGAGAGAGAGAGAGAGAGAGAGAGAGAGAGAGAGAGAGAGAGAGAGAATCTAAACTAAAAATTAACGTAACGTAATCTAACTTACATTTAATTGAGCTGTCTTTCTTGTGAGAATAAGTCAAAATATTACCTAACTAACAAAACAAAGTAATAAATACATAAAAACCTACATACAATACCCTAACCTCACTACGTATATATAATTGCTTCTATATTAATGTAACCTAACCAAACCTTAACCTACATTGACAAATAACTGAATCTTGTTTAAACTAAACTAAACTTTATTTTTTGAAGAGAATGTCTCACAGAAAACATTGAATATCTCACTAAATAAGAATTTGCGATGAAAATGTAATTAAAAAATCCTCAAAATGCATCAGGTAATGCTAAAATATAACCCTGAATTCTCTAGAGCGTTATAGTGAAGATATAAAATAACATAAAATTGGAATCTAGAGAGGCCAAATTATGGAAATGAAACTGGAAACACAGACGCAGTTTATGTGTTCTATGTCTGGACAACTCCACTCACAACACACACACGCACGTAAAGGTTATTATTTAATTCAGGTATCTGCGTATGTGTTATAGTAAACTTGAGGGGCTACAAAGAAGCTTCACAGCTCATATAACACTACCCCAATCCACCCAAATTGAACAAGAACACCAAACTATTGGGAAAGACTGAAGGAGTGTCAACTATACTCAGTAGAAAGAAGGCTGGAGAGGTATCTGATTATCTATGCCTGGAAAGTCCTTGAGGGGCATATAACACCACCCAACACAGAACCGATCCACCTTGCAACACAAAAACCAACACTAGCAAGAAATGGGAGGAAGTGTGCACAACTTCACCTGCCATCAGCCTGCCGTGGCCTTGCCTCAACTAATTTCGAGGGAGCAACACTGCTCTGTTGAGGTAGAAGCGCTTCAAGGTCAACCTGATCAGAGTTCGTTAATTATTACGTGAAATATATGTCATATACCTGTTCCAAGGTGCAGGGAGTTCTAATAGGTACTTGACTGGTAAGGGGAATTCTTGTGGCAGGTAACAGGACGTTGAGAAGCAGGCTGAATAACTAGCTGTAACTTCATTTTGGAGTTTGGACAATGGAGTCTGGGACAGTTGAACACGGAACGGAACGGAAAGCTCTGAGCGTCACTCGGTAGATGGCGGACCAGGCGTAGCTTAAATCAGTTTTCTATGAAAAGAAAATTACTTCTTTATATTCGATTAGTTAATATTCGTTTACAATTAAAATTAAACTCCATATCTTAAAGTAATTAACTTAACTAGCTTCCCTTACACAAGCTTCTATTAAGAAAGATGATGCAATATTTCCTTATATGAGGTAATCACAGAGTTTTGCGCCAAAATTCCAGCTGAGATATCAAGTGATCAAAAATTTTCCCATATATTATACAAAGAATCAAATTCATTAGCTTAAATAGTAACACTTTTTCTACACCAAAATTAATTCTGTATAAGCTGGTAATAATTTAATATCTCAATAATCAATGATTAGTAATCAAATGTAAGAAAAATTCTTAGAAAGCTACCCCAAAGACGCCACCCTCTCCTCCTAGCCGTACGTACCATCACTACCATGCCTCATAAGTGCAATTCAAAGTCACATTGAGGTATATTCATGATATATACCGGCCATCTCCAGATACCGCCTAACCAAAATGCATCTTATGTCTCACTTAATATATAATTCCATGCTTTCTAATCGTCTCATAAAATACATATATCATTTTTCTTACCAGTTCATGCCTCTATAAGGTATTTGTATGTTGATATCATGTATATTAACGTCCATTCCCACTGCCTCTGCGTCCCCCCAATACCGCCTGTTCCACCCACCCAGGCCAACTTATTTAGATCTTTTAGTTAGTTTATACATTAGGGAGTATGTGTTAGTTATTACAGATTACAAGGTGAATGTATAACTCAAGGAACTATCTTCAAAGGGCTTGACACGACAAGTCGCTCTCTTTCTCTATCGTATTTTCTCTCGTCGCACTCAATTTTATCTTCTCATTATTTACCATATTAATGGCTTTATACCTTTGTTGAGCGGTCAAATATGTAGTATCAATATGGCATAACATTGTATTAATAGGAAAAAGCCGTAGGCATGATTTAATATGTAAAAAATACTAGTTCTAATACTATGGGTCTCTCTTTCTATCGCTTAATTTCTCCCTCAACTCTCGTCTCTCATCTCTCTTATCAATTGCATCTACCGTCTACCATATCTTGTCTACAATGTCTTAAACCTATTACTATTATTATTATACCTTCTCTCATGTTTTTCTTTAAATTCGTCCAGGTAAATTGTTTTTCGATAGGTTAGCGTGATTCATTTTTTCCTTGTATTTTTGGCTTGAACAAGTTGCCGGAAGTTGATATATAATACATGATATTCTACAATCTTAATTTTATCTGACATGTAAGTATTAATCTCGGAAGAACACGCTACCTTAATATTAACAAATTTTCTCCCATAGAAACACTCGATAATTTGTTTGCATGTAGCTACTCGTAAATATATCTTAATACTAACTTGATATTGTATAGATAAGATAACTAATGCAAAGAGTAGTGATTCTAATCTATATTTGATGTATAAGTAGTAAGTTAGAAGCTGATATAACGCAATATCTATTTTTGGGGGGAAATTTAAAGGGTCTTGAAATATGGAAATACCGTGTTTGCATGTCTTGACTCATGTGTATTTTTTTTTCCTAGGTTAACACACACACACACACACACACACACACACACACACACACACACACACACACACACACACACACACACACAATTTAATTATTACCGCTCGGCCGAACCTGTGGATAACTCGAGAAAAACTATACCTAACTTAACCAAACTTATGGTTGTATGTTTATATATATAAGTGTATGGCTGTATGGAGGCTGTCAGTAGTATTGTCTGTTCAACTGTATGTATGTCTGTGTAACGTTTGTCTGTGTCTGTATAAATGTGTTTACTGTTTAGTAATATTTCAGGTGGAGAGAGAGAGGGAGAGATTTAACCTAACCTACAGCTGTATGTTTGTGTATGTCTTATGTGTTTGTGTGTGTGTGTGTGTGTGTGTGTGTGTGTGTGTGTGTGTGTGTTTGTGTGTGTGTGTGTGTGTGTGTGTGTGTGTGTGTGTGTGTGTGTGTGTGCGTGTGTGTGTGTGTGTGTGTGTGTGTGTGTGTGTGTGTATATATAAATGTGTTTAATAATATTTTAGGTGGAGAGTAAACTTTTTGACATGAATACAAACACACCTTTACTCTCTCTCTATCTCTCTCTCTCTCTCTCTCTCTCTCTCTCTCTCTCTCTCTCTCTCTATATATATATATATATATATATATATATATATATATATATATATATATATATATATATATATATATATATAAATTGTTGCGGGCCCCGCCCGTCACAACAACATCGTCTAGGGAAGACGAGAGTCAAGCCCAACAGAGGAATGAAGATTTCCTAAGAGGGAGAAGGAAGAATGTTAGGAGGGGGGTGAGGAAGAAGGCTACGCTGAGGCTATGACATTCGTTGTAGGCTCTGCCAGTGACATTGGTGTCGTCTGGAGAGGGTGAGGGTTCGGCCTAATAGCAGTGGAGTGAAGCCTCTCTGAGGAAAGGAGTATAAAGGCATGCTAGGGGTCTTTGAGGGTGTGTGGTTTCTACATCTGTAGAAGTGTGTGGCGAGAGGCGGGAATTGGAGTGTGTTTTGTGTCAGCTGTATGCGGCGAGACATGGAAGAGGCTTGCATCTCTTGTGTTAGAAGGGAGGCAAGGAATGTGAAGATAAAGAGAAGGGAAGTATTAGCCTTACGAGGTTACGAGACATGATAGCGGGTTACATCTTTGTGTAACCAGCCCACGTGGTCCCCCAGCCAAGACCAGACGTGGAAGTAGAGAGAGGAAATGCGCGGGAAGTGCATTTCAAGGTCACGTAGCCAGGCGTGACGGGAGAGTGAGAGAGAGAGTTGCCAGCGAGTTTTGGTTAGGCTTTTAATTTAATTTCGGATCTTCTCATTCTCCTAATTATCCTGACTTTCCCTCTTTCTTCTTTGTGTTGCAAGGTATCCTATCTTGTAGACAATTCCTTTCTGCATCTTCTCGTATGTTTGTCATTGTTCTGTGTTGCTTATGAGCGGGGCAGTAATTTTGTGAAAGAGAGTCTTATTAGGCTATGTTTCGAGACGGCGCGGTGTGGGGGGGAACCCGGCGTGCTCATTGTACGACATGGCATCTCAGTTTGGGGAGCTGCGAGCTTGATGAGATGCCGTGAGAGAGAGAGAGAGAGTTACCCGCTAGCCGTCACCAAGAACACCTCGCGCTCTGAGCTCCCCACAAATTGGCATTATTTTGTCTGTAACCTCCTCATATTTAAGGGAGTGGGTTATTCGACCGGCCTATTAGATAAGGGGTATATTTGTGTAGCTAGACAGTAAGGTCCTGTCTGTAGAGGAAACGGTTACAAGCCAGAGCACTGAGACGAGTGTGGTGACAGTATAATTAACACCTAGCTAGCGGTGAATTCCACCTATAATTTTGTCAGACTGTTCAGTCTCGTGGAAGTAGTTTCGGCGTTGTCTGCGTTGTCGGCGTTGTCTGCTTTGTCGGCGTTGTCTGCGTTGTCGGCGTTATCTGCTTTGTTGGCGTTGTTTGCTTTTTTCGGCGTTGTCTTCCTTGTCCCCATTGTGAGAGAGAGAGAGAGAGAGAGAGAGAGAGAGAGAGAGAGAGAGAGAGAGAGAGAGAGAGAGAGACAGAGCCTATCATCTGGGGCCTCTTGTTTGATAACACAGACGAGGAGTAATCCCGTCTTAGTGTTAATTAATTACGACTCATATAACGCACTGTACGGAGTCCCCTTGCAGGAGGCTACTTTGCAGGGTGTTATTAGAGTCGAGAGGAATTATTATTCAACCAGAAGTGGGTGGAAAGACACCTTGTGGGCGGTATTCTGGTTGGAGCGATAGCTCCTGGTCTAGGCACTGTAAGGTCGTGCTCACTGTAAGTCTCTTTAGAATGTAAGGAGGAGAAAGTGGTTACTACTGGGAGATTCCTTGTTCTTTGGAGGGTTAAAAGAACTGGCGACCTCTTAACGTTAACGGGGTGGCTGTAGGTGCTGTGTTTGGGGGCTAAGAGTGCATAGGTTCTTTAACCAGGCACTTCTTGTTTAAAGCCTATTGTCCAGCCACCGGCGTGTGGCCCTCGGAGTGACTAGTCCTACGGGATAGTCGACTTTCCTTGTCCTTTGGTGGGTTAAAAGGACGTATAAACATCAGCACTACAGTTCGTACACGCCCGTAACGTGGTTGTGACTGGGTTGTTCATAAGTGGACACCCGTCACTAGAGCATAAGAACCGTGTCCGTTACGGTGTGACTGTAACAATATATATATATATATATATATATATATATATATATATATATATATATATATATATATATATATCAAAACACATAATTAATATATAAACAAATCTTTTAATCATATTTAAATTCCCCGCCTTGGCAGCCTCTAGTATGCTGCCATCTTTGTAAACAAAACGGTGCTTGGGGAGGCTGAGAGGAGACATTATTACCTGTAGCTGACCTGTAATTAAGTGGTAGGTGATGTCTCTTTGTACCTGGGTCTGTGTGGCACTGTGGCATCCTCACACACACCTCTAAGGGCGTGAGTGCCATGAAAGGGGGAGAAAAAGGGAGATGAAACGAGTCTCCCTGAAGCATCTCATATTATTTACTTAGCTAGTTCTGGATTAATATCTGCAGTCTGGGTCCCAAGGAGGATTTGTCCTTCCCTCAGTTATCCATAAAATTGGTCATTCTTATGTTCTTGTTGTCTGGCCAACGTGGTCAGACCTTGCATTTGCTGGACACAAGAAATTTGTTTGTCTCTGAGACTCAGGTTGTTTTTGGGATTGGCGATCTGCTGAAAACTTCCCTTCCTGGGGTCCTTCTGTCAAGGGTGGTCTTTAAGGCTTACCCGCATGACAACTGCTTATGCATTGTGCACACCTTTGAGCATTATCTAGATAGGACAACGACCTTCCAAGGAGCGCTTACAGGGTTTTTCTTGACGACACGACCTCCAGTACGGTTGGCCTCTCGTGATACTTTGCGTCGTTGGGTGAGAGATGTGATGGGGGCTGCTGGCATTGACCTTACTATATTTTCTCCCCATTCGACTAGGTCTGCATCGTCCAGCAAGGCGGCCCTGGTTTTGCCATTATCCACGAGTGTCTCCACCATTGGTTGGGCCAGGGAGTCAACCTTTACGCAACACTACCAGAAGCCCATCGCTCAGCATGGACAGTTTGCGAAGGCAATTTTGTCATATAATGTTTGGCCTTTTCTTCTGCTCAGGGTTTAATGTGAGGTTTCTTTAACCCCATTTTTGGTATGGGTGATGGGTGATTTTTCTTTCCATGTTCCTGTGGGACTGTGTTTCACAATATTTTTGATAATTGTTATTGTTTTCTATCTTCTGAATTACAGTGTTGTGCTTTACTTTGTTTCTATGGATTTTCTTTTTCACGGCTCCATACTGACCCTTTTTCTGAATTTTGTGTGATTTGGTAGGTTTTAGGAACCTCTCTAAAGCTCTCATTGGGTACCGCTGTGACGTCAGTTAAATATTGTGACGTGAAATTGTAAGATTAAACGAGTACTTACCAAGTATGAAGTTTGCTCGTAATTTCACGAACATTTAACGACGTCACAGTGGTGCACAATGCCCTCCCTCCCTGCCCTATCTATTCACGGAGCTCACTTTGGGGCATGGGCTCTCAGCGGTAGTTGGTGGCTGCTTCCTAAAACCTACTCTCTAAACGGACTGATGGTGGATTGGTAATAGAGCGTCTCATTGTGCACCACTGTGACGTCGTTAAATGTTCGTGAAATTACGATCAAACTTCATACTTGGTAAGTACTCGTTTAATCTTACAATTATGGGTAGTTTCTCTCTCTCTCTCTCTCTCTCTCTCTCTCTCTCTCTCTCTCTCTC
>JAXIVD010000181.1:155000-160000 GCA_036785275.1 Cancer borealis | reverse complement strand
CTAATTGCCTCGTCTACCTAGGATGGACGACCTTTTTTTTTTTTACCTGCAAACGACTATTCCAACAGCGTCACCTTCCTTTCCCTTCATTACCTTACCTTACTTTCCCTTCACTCATTATAACTATATTTTACATTAGTTATATTACAATTAACCTAAACATCTACGTCAAATAACAGACAAGAGGCAGTCCATCTTAGCCAACGCTTTGTGATGTAGAATAAAATGGATAATATGGAGATGAG
This sequence comes from Cancer borealis, assembly GCA_036785275.1. Taxonomy (NCBI): domain Eukaryota; kingdom Metazoa; phylum Arthropoda; class Malacostraca; order Decapoda; family Cancridae; genus Cancer; species Cancer borealis. The sequence goes on along the minus strand of JAXIVD010000181.1, from coordinate 159,755 downwards.
GTTAGGACTAATAATTTTGAACCTATTTTTTTTCTGTAAATTGATATATATTGCATGATATTCTACAACCTTAATTCTATCTGACGTGTACATATTAACCTCGGGAGAACACGCTTATGTTATCTAAATATAATAAAAAAAAAATTTATTATACAACAGCGAGTGGTGAGAACACAGACCTATATCCTGTGACGTGCGTTTCGAAGATGTGCTCCAACATGGCAGTCCATCCAGCCTAAAGAATGTGAAGACTAGCCGAGTAGAGTACACAATGTATTCTATGTTGTTGTCATATCTGGCCATCTGTTGGAAGGAAGGAAGGACTGAATTACTAATATCAACTATTTAAATATTATCTATTTCAATATTATCCCTGAGTGTTTGGATATAGAAGGCTGGATTATTAACCTATGTGGTTCACTAGTGGTTCAGTATCTGATTCACACACGCACACGCACACGCACACACACACACACACACACACACACACACACACACACACACACACACACACACACACACACACACACACTTACCGTCATATCCTTCAAAAGTATGACATCTCCCTTTTTTGGACTACTACCATCGGGGTAGTTTATTCCATCACCGTGGATCACTTTCACAGTGATGGCTTGTTGGCTGGTGGAAGGGTCTGTGCATCCTTTATCAGCCACAGAAAACGTATCACATATCATTTTAACTTCATCTTCATCTGCATCCCTCATAATTTCTTTTATAACTACACCAGCGACATGCAGTTTGCCTGTCTTCATCTGCAGTGGCAGGTGATCCAATACTTGAGCTCTTGTAGCTGACATGGCTAACCTGGGAATATCACAATTGTGTTCATTATTCAACATTCACTATATATAACTAAACTATTGCTATTATTTGTTAAAAACTGATTAAGTACACCTGGAAAAGCCTAGAAGTACTGGTGGCCGATGAATTAAGTTCTATTCCATCAAGCCAATGTTAAGAATTCAAGTGCATTACTTTACATGGACTTACATGGACGAATTCCTGGAAGAGGCCCTAACGGGCCTGTGGCTCCAGTACGGCAGCCTCATTACTATCTCTATTTTGGCTGCGTGTGGTGGTTATGTGTGCTCTATATTTAAATTTCTGTTCTTGGCTTTCCCAATATCGATCCAACCTTGACTCAAAAAATGCCACTGAGTCAACACTCACAACCCACTCTGGCAGATCATTCCAGTTGTTCACCACTCGGTGGGAAAAGGAATATTTTCTGATGTTAAGCCATGCTCTAGACTTGAATATCTTCTTGGAGCTCCCCCGAGTGATGGTATGTTCCCGCATCTTGAACAATGCCTCTGTGCATTCCTTGTCATATTTCCCACTTAAAATCTTGAATGTTTCAATTTGGTCACCACGAGATCTTCTGTATGCCAGGGTTGGTAGATTTAGTGTCCTCAGTCTTTCCTCGTAAGACAAATCTTTCAAGCGAGGCACTAACTTTGTTGCTCTGCGCTGGACATTCTCCACTGCCTCAATATCCTTCACCAGGTGGGGACACCTCACCTGGTTTGCATACTCAAGATGTGGTCTCACCAAAGCTGTAAACAATATTTTAAATAGTTCCGGCTCTAAATGTACAAATGTCCTTATGAGTCCCACAATATTGTTAGCTTTGTTAATCTTTTCAACCAGATGGTTGGAGAATGCTAATCTGTCATCAATGACCACACCAATATCCTTCTCTGCTTCAGTTCTTTCAATGTCCTCATACATACTATATCCATTATCCTCAACAGTAGTCTTCCCTATTCTCATATATTTGCTCTTGTTAGGATGGAAACTAAGAAGCCACTTCTCTGTCCAGCTCTTGAGTTCCTCCAGATCTTCTTGCAGCTTAACACAATCCTCTATACCATTTATTATTCTAAATATCTTGGTGTCATCTGCATAAAGAAACACGTCACTTCCATTCCTGACCACATCAGGTAAGTCATTGATGAACAATACAAAGAGTATAGGACCCAACACTGAGCCCTGGGGAACTCCGCTGCTTACATTTTTCCAGTCGGATGCCTCGCCATTAACCATGACCCTCTGCTTTCTGCCGGTTAAGAAGCTCTGGATCCACTTTAATAAATTGCCCTTTATGTTATAACTGGATACCTTCTCCATTAGTCGTCCGTGTGGTACTCAGTCAAAGACCTTCATGAAATCAAGATATACGACGTCCACAGCCAAGCCATTATCAAGGGCCTCGGTCCAGGAGTCTAATACATTAATAAGTTGAAGCACTGTTGATCTACCAGATATAAAGCCGAACTGTTTATTACTAAAGAGCTTATTCTCTTTCATATGTTGCATAATTTCTTCCCTCAACATTGTCTCCATTACCTTACACAGAACACTGGTTAGGCTGACTGGCCTGTAGTTACTCGGATCACTTTTATTTCCCTTCTTAAAAATGGCAGTGACATTTGCAATCTTCCAGTCATCCGGTACCACACTTTCATGTAGTGAACTAGTAAAAAGTATATATATGGGCTCCAGTAGTTCTTTTCTCAACTCTCTAATTACTCTTGGATGTATATTATCTGGTCCAAGTGATTTGTTTGTTTTCAACCTCTGCAACACTTTCATAAGTTTATCCTTTGTTATTGATATGTTGTATAATCTTGATACGTATCTTGGTGCAGCTTGAGGTGAAACCCCTTGAGGCTCTTCAATGAAGACACTAGCGAATTGCTCTGAGAGTATGTGAGCCTTCTTCTTATTTGTTGTAGCCCTTCTAATTTTCTCCGGATCTTGATATAAATCCCCAATACGAGACTTTATTCTTGTCTTTGATGACACATACTTCCAAAAAACTTTGGGATTATTTTTAACATTCTTGGCTACTTCTTTCTCCTTGGTTTTGATTGCATTCCTGGTCTCTTTCCTGACTTGATTGTTCAATCGTCTGTATTCTGTTTCAACATCCCTGTAGGAATCATGTGTGCTGCCCTCTTTCTTTGCCTTCTTAAGCCGCTCCCATAACGGTTGCTTTTTCTTGATCTTTAACCATAACCATCTATTCATTGGTACACTTTCATTAGTCCTTTTTCTTGTCTTTTTCTTTCCAACCTGTTTCTTGGGTATACACTCCTCAGCTACTTCCTGCATCTTACTGCGAAATTTGATCCAATTATCTTCTGTATTTGAATCCTGTCCAAGGAACTGTAGCCAATCTATATATAGTTTTCTTTTCATCATTTCACAATCAGCCTTCTCATACATAAAAACATGTTTTATATTGCTGTCCTCCAGTTCTTGAACATCGAGTCGCACACAAATACAGGCATGATCACTTTTTCCTAGTGGACTGACCTCCTAACAACCCTTATAGCAAAACCCTGATATCCACATTCCAACCCTAAGTATATATATATATATATATATATATATATATATATATATATATATATATATATATATATATATATATTTATATATGGCAATCACCACACATAAGTTCCCTTCCCATACCAATTAACTCTGGTTCTGCCTCCAACCACACACATAATTATGTTGAAGTTCGTTAGGTACTTTATTTTATTTTTTTAAGTATATATAATTGCATTTCTGATGGAGAGAGAGAGAGAGAGAGAGAGAGAGAGAGAGAGAGAGAGAGAGAGAGAGAGAGAGAGAGAGAGAGAGAGAGAGAGAGAATCTAAACTAAAAATTAACGTAACGTAATCTAACTTACATTTAATTGAGCTGTCTTTCTTGTGAGAATAAGTCAAAATATTACCTAACTAACAAAACAAAGTAATAAATACATAAAAACCTACATACAATACCCTAACCTCACTACGTATATATAATTGCTTCTATATTAATGTAACCTAACCAAACCTTAACCTACATTGACAAATAACTGAATCTTGTTTAAACTAAACTAAACTTTATTTTTTGAAGAGAATGTCTCACAGAAAACATTGAATATCTCACTAAATAAGAATTTGCGATGAAAATGTAATTAAAAAATCCTCAAAATGCATCAGGTAATGCTAAAATATAACCCTGAATTCTCTAGAGCGTTATAGTGAAGATATAAAATAACATAAAATTGGAATCTAGAGAGGCCAAATTATGGAAATGAAACTGGAAACACAGACGCAGTTTATGTGTTCTATGTCTGGACAACTCCACTCACAACACACACACGCACGTAAAGGTTATTATTTAATTCAGGTATCTGCGTATGTGTTATAGTAAACTTGAGGGGCTACAAAGAAGCTTCACAGCTCATATAACACTACCCCAATCCACCCAAATTGAACAAGAACACCAAACTATTGGGAAAGACTGAAGGAGTGTCAACTATACTCAGTAGAAAGAAGGCTGGAGAGGTATCTGATTATCTATGCCTGGAAAGTCCTTGAGGGGCATATAACACCACCCAACACAGAACCGATCCACCTTGCAACACAAAAACCAACACTAGCAAGAAATGGGAGGAAGTGTGCACAACTTCACCTGCCATCAGCCTGCCGTGGCCTTGCCTCAACTAATTTCGAGGGAGCAACACTGCTCTGTTGAGGTAGAAGCGCTTCAAGGTCAACCTGATCAGAGTTCGTTAATTATTACGTGAAATATATGTCATATACCTGTTCCAAGGTGCAGGGAGTTCTAATAGGTACTTGACTGGTAAGGGGAATTCTTGTGGCAGGTAACAGGACGTTGAGAAGCAGGCTGAATAACTAGCTGTAACTTCATTTTGGAGTTTGGACAATGGAG
>JAXIVD010000181.1:142500-152500 GCA_036785275.1 Cancer borealis | reverse complement strand
GAGGCTATGACATTCGTTGTAGGCTCTGCCAGTGACATTGGTGTCGTCTGGAGAGGGTGAGGGTTTGGCCCAATAGCAGTGGAGTGAAGCCTCTCTGAGGAAAGGAGTATAAAGGCATGCTAGGGGTCTTTGAGGGTGTGTGGTTTCTACATCTGTAGAAGTGTGTGGCGAGAGGCGGGAATTGGAGTGTGTTTTGTGTCAGCTGTATGCGGCGAGACATGGAAGAGGCTTGCATCTCTTGTGTTAGAAGGGAGGCAAGGAATGTGAAGATAAAGAGAAGGGAAGTATTAGCCTTACGAGGTTACGAGACATGATAGCGGGTTACATCTTTGTGTAACCAGCCCACGTGGTCCCCCAGCCAAGACCAGACGTGGAAGTAGAGAGAGGAAATGCGCGGGAAGTGCATTTCAAGGTCACGTAGCCAGGCGTGACGGGAGAGTGAGAGAGAGAGTTGCCAGCGAGTTTTGGTTAGGCTTTTAATTTAATTTCGGATCTTCTCATTCTCCTAATTATCCTGACTTTCCCTCTTTCTTCTTTGTGTTGCAAGGTATCCTATCTTGTAGACAATTCCTTTCTGCATCTTCTCGTATGTTTGTCATTGTTCTGTGTTGCTTATGAGCGGGGCAGTAATTTTGTGAAAGAGAGTCTTATTAGGCTATGTTTCGAGACGGCGCGGTGTGGGGGGGAATCCGGCGTGCTCATTGTACGACATGGCATCTCAGTTTGGGGAGCTGCGAGGTTGATGAGATGCCGTGAGAGAGAGAGAGAGAGTTACCCGCTAGCCGTCACCAAGAACACCTCGCGCTCTGAGCTCCCCACAAATTGGCATTATTTTGTCTGTAACCTCCTCATATTTAAGGGAGTGGGTTATTCGACCGGCCTATTAGATAAGGGGTATATTTGTGTAGCTAGACAGTAAGGTCCTGTCTGTAGAGGAAACGGTTACAAGCCAGAGCACTGAGACGAGTGTGGTGACAGTATAATTAACACCTAGCTAGCGGTGAATTCCACCTATAATTTTATCAGACTGTTCAGTCTCGTGGAAGTAGTTTCGGCGTTGTCTGCGTTGTCGGCGTTGTCTGCTTTGTCGGCGTTGTCTGCGTTGTCGGCGTTATCTGCTTTGTTGGCGTTGTTTGCTTTTTTCGGCGTTGTCTTCCTTGTCCCCATTGTGAGAGAGAGAGAGAGAGAGAGAGAGAGAGAGAGAGAGAGAGAGAGAGAGAGAGAGAGAGAGAGAGAGACAGAGCCTATCATCTGGGGCCTCTTGTTTGATAACACAGACGAGGAGTAATCCCGTCTTAGTGTTAATTAATTACGACTCATATAACGCACTGTACGGAGTCCCCTTGCAGGAGGCTACTTTGCAGGGTGTTATTAGAGTCGAGAGGAATTATTATTCAACCAGAAGTGGGTGGAAAGACACCTTGTGGGCGGTATTCTGGTTGGAGCGATAGCTCCTGGTCTAGGCACTGTAAGGTCGTGCTCACTGTAAGTCTCTTTAGAATGTAAGGAGGAGAAAGTGGTTACTACTGGGAGATTCCTTGTTCTTTGGAGGGTTAAAAGAACTGGCGACCTCTTAACGTTAACGGGGTGGCTGTAGGTGCTGTGTTTGGGGGCTAAGAGTGCATAGGTTCTTTAACCAGGCACTTCTTGTTTAAAGCCTATTGTCCAGCCACCGGCGTGTGGCCCTCGGAGTGACTAGTCCTACGGGATAGTCGACTTTCCTTGTCCTTTGGTGGGTTAAAAGGACGTATAAACATCAGCACTACAGTTCGTACACGCCCGTAACGTGGTTGTGACTGGGTTGTTCATAAGTGGACACCCGTCACTAGAGCATAAGAACCGTGTCCGTTACGGTGTGACTGTAACAATATATATATATATATATATATATATATATATATATATATATATATATATATATATATATATATATATATATATATCAAAACACATAATTAATATATAAACAAATCTTTTAATCATATTTAAATTCCCCGCCTTGGCAGCCTCTAGTATGCTGCCATCTTTGTAAACAAAACGGTGCTTGGGGAGGCTGAGAGGAGACATTATTACCTGTAGCTGACCTGTAATTAAGTGGTAGGTGATGTCTCTTTGTACCTGGGTCTGTGTGGCACTGTGGCATCCTCACACACACCTCTAAGGGCGTGAGTGCCATGAAAGGGGGAGAAAAAGGGAGATGAAACGAGTCTCCCTGAAGCATCTCATATTATTTACTTAGCTAGTTCTGGATTAATATCTGCAGTCTGGGTCCCAAGGAGGATTTGTCCTTCCCTCAGTTATCCATAAAATTGGTCATTCTTATGTTCTTGTTGTCTGGCCAACGTGGTCAGACCTTGCATTTGCTGGACACAAGAAATTTGTTTGTCTCTGAGACTCAGGTTGTTTTTGGGATTGGCGATCTGCTGAAAACTTCCCTTCCTGGGGTCCTTCTGTCAAGGGTGGTCTTTAAGGCTTACCCGCATGACAACTGCTTATGCATTGTGCACACCTTTGAGCATTATCTAGATAGGACAACGACCTTCCAAGGAGCGCTTACAGGGTTTTTCTTGACGACACGACCTCCAGTACGGTTGGCCTCTCGTGATACTTTGCGTCGTTGGGTGAGAGATGTGATGGGGGCTGCTGGCATTGACCTTACTATATTTTCTCCCCATTCGACTAGGTCTGCATCGTCCAGCAAGGCGGCCCTGGTTTTGCCATTATCCACGAGTGTCTCCACCATTGGTTGGGCCAGGGAGTCAACCTTTACGCAACACTACCAGAAGCCCATCGCTCAGCATGGACAGTTTGCGAAGGCAATTTTGTCATATAATGTTTGGCCTTTTCTTCTGCTCAGGGTTTAATGTGAGGTTTCTTTAACCCCATTTTTGGTATGGGTGATGGGTGATTTTTCTTTCCATGTTCCTGTGGGACTGTGTTTCACAATATTTTTGATAATTGTTATTGTTTTCTATCTTCTGAATTACAGTGTTGTGCTTTACTTTGTTTCTATGGATTTTCTTTTTCACGGCTCCATACTGACCCTTTTTCTGAATTTTGTGTGATTTGGTAGGTTTTAGGAACCTCTCTAAAGCTCTCATTGGGTACCGCTGTGACGTCAGTTAAATATTGTGACGTGAAATTGTAAGATTAAACGAGTACTTACCAAGTATGAAGTTTGCTCGTAATTTCACGAACATTTAACGACGTCACAGTGGTGCACAATGCCCTCCCTCCCTGCCCTATCTATTCACGGAGCTCACTTTGGGGCATGGGCTCTCAGCGGTAGTTGGTGGCTGCTTCCTAAAACCTACTCTCTAAACGGACTGATGGTGGATTGGTAATAGAGCGTCTCATTGTGCACCACTGTGACGTCGTTAAATGTTCGTGAAATTACGATCAAACTTCATACTTGGTAAGTACTCGTTTAATCTTACAATTATGGGTAGTTTCTCTCTCTCTCTCTCTCTCTCTCTCTCTCTCTCTCTCTCTCTCTCTCTCTCTCTCTCTCTCTCTCTCTCTCTTGTTATTAATATTATATTGAGTTTTTCTTCCTATTTGTGTTATCTAAATCTACCTGTCAACTGCTTTACTTACAAGGCAGCTGCCTGGAGGAACAATATCTCTAGTGACACCAAATATGACATGGGATTCAATTAGGTTTCCTTTAACCCTTTCACATATTGGCTCTAAAACTTAAACTGGTTCTCATCAAATACATTTATTTAACAATCTTAATCACATTTTTTCTAACATGATTGAGATGCCTCCTACCCTGGCACTGTGCCCTGGGTCTGCCTCCTATCCTGGCACTGTGGTCTGGGTCTGCCTCCCACCGTGGCCCTGTGGCCTGGGTCTGCCCCCACCCTGGCAGTGTGGGCTGAGTGGTGGCCGGACTAGTCATCAGTCATCCTCCTAGAGGTGGGAGAGAATATGTGATAATTGTCAATAGTGAATCAATAAGGAACATGTCATTAAATCCTCGTTCTTCTTCACCTAAAAATGTAATCATTCTAAACACATCACATTCCTTTTACAAATAGTGTTTGCCTCACCTCACCTCACCTCACCTAATAGTGATATAAAGTACAGTAACAATGCAGGTGTAACTTACTCCTCAATGCTTTGTATTTCATCTTCATTCTCCTGCCTGGTTAGGACTTTAAAAGCGCCTCTGTCCACAGCCCAGAAGAGTCTCCTCGTCGCACCGGCCTCCATGCTTTCCATACTATATAGCTTAACATAATCCCCAACCTGAATGTAAATAAAAGTAGAGAATAGCTTGACAATCTCCATTCTGAGTGTAACAAAGTACGGATTGATGGCATGTCATTTAGCTTTACATACATACATACATTTAGCTTAACATATATCTACATAGGAAGGAAGGAACGTGTGAGGTGAGGAAGGAAGGAAGGAAGGAAGGAAGGAAGGAAGGAAGGGTGAGGTGAGGAAGGAAGGAAGGAAGGAAGGAAGTAAAATAACAGAATGGTGCTAGTAGAAAAATAATGAAGAGAATTTGAAGAAAAGGAAAATTAATGTGTGTGTGTGTGTGTGTGTGTGTGTGTGTGTGTGTGTGTGTGTGTGTGTGTGTGTGTGTGTGTGTGTGTGTGTCCTCTCTCGCTCTCTCTCTTAATACAAACAATACAATATATATATATATATATATATATATATATATATATATATATATATATATATATATATATATATATATATATATATCAGAAGCTGTATTTCCCTTTAAGTTGTTGAATGCCTCGACAATGATAACGTAGGAAAGGAAAATATCTGCCGACAAGCTCCCCTTCTCTCTGGCCCGCTGGGAGGCCACAGGGTGGTACTGTTAACAAAGAGTATCAGAAACATAAATTCAATTGGAGTTATAAGGCTAGTGAGGACAGAGACAATATATGTATATATATATATATATATATATATATATATATATATATATATATATATATATATATATATATATATATAACTCCCCTTTCAACCCCCCCCCCCAAAAAAAAAAGTATGAGGAATATACAGTATATCAGATTTTGGTTATAAGATTAGTGAGTCACACATACACACACACACACACACACACACACACACACACACACACACACACACACACACACACACACACACACACATACACACACTCACCTGTTTGAAGTTCTGTGTGGTTCTTGTGCCGTCACACACTTCTAGTATGCCGGCAGGAGAAGACAGTTGGCCAAAGTCTTTCTTTGACAGAATCTGCAACACAAAAATAATCAATATCATTATTATTATCAGGAGGAGGAGGAGGAGGAGGAGGAGGAGGAGGAGGAGGAGGAAGGATAAGCAAAAATTAATACAGAAAAAATGGAGACAAAACCACATGAATGTAAGTTCATTTCCTGTAAACTACAACTAGGTAAAAATATATATACACACACACACACACACACACACACACACACACACACACAAACACACACACACACACACACACACACACACACACACACACACACACACTTACCTTGCACGTGAGGGTGAATCTGGGCAAGTTTTGAGGGTTAATGTCGGCAAGTGTGTAGCAAGGGTAAAGCAACAGGCTGGAGAGTCTCGGTTTAAACACAAAGTCCTTCCCTTCCTCGTCCCACCACTTAAATAGCCTTGCAACAACTGCCTCACTTCCAACTGTGTGGGGAAGGAACAAGGATGCTGCTCACACTTACACACTTACACACACTTGTTATAATAGATATATTGTCTATTTTCTAGAGTCAATTCATTATATTTTAGTCTGCTATTATGTGTATTTTGCGATTCCTATATGTCATTATCCTTTATTAAGACTAGAAGACCTAGTATATAGACGATGTATTTGTCTTAATATATGGCCGTTAGATGGAAATTAGTGAGATCAAACATATGTATAAATGAATAACAATGCAGATGAAACACGATGTATGACAAATTAGTGAGAAGGTAAAATGATGTCTTCGTGAATGCTAATTGCCTCGTCTACCTAGGATGGACGACCTTTTTTTTTTTTACCTGCAAACGACTATTCCAACAGCGTCACCTTCCTTTCCCTTCATTACCTTACCTTACTTTCCCTTCACTCATTATAACTATATTTTACATTAGTTATATTACAATTAACCTAAACATCTACGTCAAATAACAGACAAGAGGCAGTCCATCTTAGCCAACGCTTTGTGATGTAGAATAAAATGGATAATATGGAGATGAGGTTAGGACTAATAATTTTGAACCTATTTTTTTTCTGTAAATTGATATATATTGCATGATATTCTACAACCTTAATTCTATCTGACGTGTACATATTAACCTCGGGAGAACACGCTTATGTTATCTAAATATAATAAAAAAAATTTTTATTATACAACAGCGAGTGGTGAGAACACAGACCTATATCCTGTGACGTGCGTTTCGAAGATGTGCTCCAACATGGCAGTCCATCCAGCCTAAAGAATGTGAAGACTAGCCGAGTAGAGTACACAATGTATTCTATGTTGTTGTCATATCTGGCCATCTGTTGGAAGGAAGGAAGGACTGAATTACTAATATCAACTATTTAAATATTATCTATTTCAATATTATCCCTGAGTGTTTGGATATAGAAGGCTGGATTATTAACCTATGTGGTTCACTAGTGGTTCAGTATCTGATTCACACACGCACACGCACACACACACACACACACACACACACACACACACACACACACACACACACACACACACACACACTTACCGTCATATCCTTCAAAAGTATGACATCTCCCTTTTTTGGACTACTACCATCGGGGTAGTTTATTCCATCACCGTGGATCACTTTCACAGTGATGGCTTGTTGGCTGGTGGAAGGGTCTGTGCATCCTTTATCAGCCACAGAAAACGTATCACATATCATTTTAACTTCATCTTCATCTGCATCCCTCATAATTTATTTTATAACTACACCAGCGACAGGCAGTTTGCCTGTCTTCATCTGCAGTGGCAGGTGATCCAATACTTGAGCTCTTGTAGCTGACATGGCTAACCTGGGAATATCACAATTGTGTTCATTATTCAACATTCACTATATATAACTAAACTATTGCTATTATTTGTTAAAAACTGATTAAGTACACCTGGAAAAGCCTAGAAGTACTGGTGGCCGATGAATTAAGTTCTATTCCATCAAGCCAATGTTAAGAATTCAAGTGCATTACTTTACATGGACTTACATGGACGAATTCCTGGAAGAGGCCCTAACGGGCCTGTGGCTCCAGTACGGCAGCCTCATTACTATCTCTATTTTGGCTGCGTGTGGTGGTTATGTGTGCTCTATATTTAAATTTCTGTTCTTGGCTTTCCCAATATCGATCCAACTTTGACTCAAAAAATGCCACTGAGTCAACACTCACAACCCACTCTGGCAGATCATTCCAGTTGTTCACCACTCGGTGGGAAAAGGAATATTTTCTGATGTTAAGCCGTGCTCTAGACTTGAATATCTTCTTGGAGCTCCCCCGAGTGATGGTATGTTCCCGCATCTTGAACAATGCCTCTGTGCATTCCTTGTCATATTTCCCACTTAAAATCTTGAATGTTTCAATTTGGTCACCACGAGATCTTCTGTATGCCAGGGTTGGTAGATTTAGTGTCCTCAGTCTTTCCTCGTAAGACAAATCTTTCAAGCGAGGCACTAACTTTGTTGCTCTGCGCTGGACATTCTCCACTGCCTCAATATCCTTCACCAGGTGGGGACACCTCACCTGGTTTGCATACTCAAGATGTGGTCTCACCAAAGCTGTAAACAATATTTTAAATAGTTCCGGCTCTAAATGTACAAATGTCCTTATGAGTCCCACAATATTGTTAGCTTTGTTAATCTTTTCAACCAGATGGTTGGAGAATGCTAACCTGTCATCAATGACCACACCAATATCCTTCTCTGCTTCAGTTCTTTCAATGTCCTCATACATACTATATCCATTATCCTCAAAAGTAGTCTTCCCTATTCTCATATATTTGCTCTTGTTAGGATGGAAACTAAGAAGCCACTTCTCTGTCCAGCTCTTGAGTTCCTCCAGATCTTCTTGCAGCTTAACACAATCCTCTATACCATTTATTATTCTAAATATCTTGGTGTCATCTGCATAAAGAAACACGTCACTTCCATTCCTGACCTCATCAGGTAAGTCATTGATGAACAATACAAAGAGTATAGGACCCAACACTGAGCCCTGGGGAACTCCGCTGCTTACATTTTTCCAGTCGGATGCCTCGCCATTAACCATGACCCTCTGCTTTCTGCCGGTTAAGAAGCTCTGGATCCACTTTAATAAATTGCCCTTTATGTTATAACTGGATACCTTCTCCATTAGTCGTCCGTGTGGTACTCAGTCAAAGACCTTCATGAAATCAAGATATACGACGTCCACAGCCAAGCCATTATCAAGAGCCTCGGTCCAGGAGTCTAATACATTAATAAGTTGAAGCACTGTTGATCTACCAGATATAAAGCCGAACTGTTTATTACTAAAGAGCTTATTCTCTTTCATATGTTGCATAATTTCTTCCCTCAACATTGTCTCCATTACCTTACACAGAACACTGGTTAGGCTGACTGGCCTGTAGTTACTCGGATCACTTTTATTTCCCTTCTTAAAAATGGCAGTGACATTTGCAATCTTCCAGTCATCCGGTACCACACTTTCATGTAGTGAACTAGTAAAAAGTATATATATGGGCTCCAGTAGTTCTTTTCTCAACTCTCTAATTACTCTTGGATGTATATTATCTGGTCCAAGTGATTTGTTTGTTTTCAACCTCTGCAACACTTTCATAAGTTTATCCTTTGTTATAGATATGTTGTATAATCTTGATACGTATCTTGGTGCAGCTTGAGGTGAAACCCCTTGAGGCTCTTCAATGAACACACTAGCGAATTGCTCTGAGAGTATGTGAGCCTTCTTCTTATTTGTTGTAGCCCTTCTAATTTTCTCCGGATCTTGATATAAATCCCCAATACGAGACTTTATTCTTGTCTTTGATGACACATACTTCCAAAAAACTTTGGGATTATTTTTAACATTCTTGGCTACTTCTTTCTCCTTGGTTTTGATTGCATTCCTGGTCTCTTTCCTGACTTGATTGTTCAATCGTCTGTATTCTGTTTCAACATCCCTGTAGGAATCATGTGTGCTGCCCTCTTTCTTTGCCTTCTTAAGCCGCTCCCATAACGGTTGCTTTTTCTTGATCTTTAACCATAACCATCTATTCATTGGTACACTTTCATTAGTCCTTTTTCTTGTCTTTTTCTTTCCAACCTGTTACTTGGGTATACACTCCTCAGCTACTTCCTGCATCTTACTGCGAAATTTGATCCAATTATCTTCTGTATTTGAATCCTGTCCAAGGAACTGTAGCCAATCTATATCTAGTTTTCTTTTCATCATTTCACAATCAGCCTTCTCATACATAAAAACATGTTTTATATTGCTGTCCTCCAGTTCTTGAACATCGAGTCGCACACAAATACAGGCATGATCACTTTTTCCTAGTGGACTGACCTCCTAACAACCCTTATAGCAAAACCCTGATATCCACATTCCAACCCTAAGTATATATATATATATATATATATATATATATATATATATATATATATATATATATATATATATATATATATATATATTTATATATGGCAATCACCACACATAAGTTCCCTTCCCATACCAATTAACTCTGGTTCTGCCTCCAACCACACACATAATTATGTTAAAGTTTGTTAGGTACTTTATTTTATTTTTTTAAGTATATATAATTGCATTTCTGATGGAGAGAGAGAGAGAGAGAGAGAGAGAGAGAGAGAGAGAGAGAGAGAGAGAGAGAGAGAGAGAGAGAGAGAGAGAGAGAGAGAGAGAGAGAGATAATCTAAACAAAAAATTAACGTAACGTAATCTAACCTACATTTAATTTAGCTGTCTTTCTTGTGA
>JAXIVD010000181.1:117500-132500 GCA_036785275.1 Cancer borealis | reverse complement strand
ACACACACACACACACACACACACACACACACACACACACACTTACCGTCATATCCTTCAAAAGTATGACATCTCCCTTTTTTGGACTACTACCATCGGGGTAGTTTATTCCATCACCGTGGATCACTTTCACAGTGATGGCTTGTTGGCTGGTGGAAGGGTCTGTGCATCCTTTATCAGCCACAGAAAACGTATCACATATCATTTTAACTTCATCTTCATCTGCATCCCTCATAATTTCTTTTATAACTACACCAGCGACAGGCAGTTTGCCTGTCTTCATCTGCAGTGGCAGGTGATCCAATACTTGAGCTCTTGTAGCTGACATGGCTAACCTGGGAATATCACAATTGTGTTCATTATTCAACATTCACTATATATAACAACTATTGCTATTATTTGTTAAAAACTGATTAAGTACACCTAGAAAAGCCTAGAAGTACTGGTGGCCGATGAATTAAGTTCTATTCCATCAAGCCAATGTTAAGAATTCAAGTGCATTACTTTACATGGACTTACATGGACGAATTCCTGGAAGAGGCCCTAACGGGCCTGTGGCTCCAGTACGGCAGCCTCATTACTATCTCTATTTTGGCTGCGTGTGGTGGTTATGTGTGCTCTATATTTAAATTTCTGTTCTTGGCTTTCCCAATATCGATCCAACCTTGACTCAAAAAATGCCACTGAGTCTGTTCTGTTCACTATATATTGTGCTTAATGTGTATGTATGGGCGTGTTGCGTAGTAGACAAGTGTATTGAATTATTTAACAAGGTAGTTAGATTCCGGCTCCCTTGTTCGGTGGTTCAGGCGGGACTGTGGTTCGGTGTGTCGTCAAGCCGGAGGTGAGGCCAACGAGGAGACGTGAGGGAGGCGGACTTCCACCGCAGCTCTCGCCCTGACAAGAGCACGCTCTACAGCCACACCGTCGCGACAGTTCTGCTGCATTGTACTCTACTTACTTACAGTATATTTATATATAAGAAGATTGAGTTTCCTTACTGCCCACTACTACAAGCTATCTAGACAGTATGGAGGGTTTTGACTTGAAGCTCATTCCCGAGTTCGACGGCAGTGGCAACCACTCGGTGACGGAGTGGTTACAGAAGCTGGAGTTGGTCTGCAAGCTGCGGAATATTAGCGACGTGGCGAGTGTCATACCTCTTCGCCTCACCGGTGGTGCATTCGCCGTCTACCTACAGCTGGCTGAGCCTGACAGGAAGTCAACAGAGAAAGTGAAAAAGGCGCTGTTGGCCGCGTTTGCAGTGGATCAGTACGTGGCCTATGAACAGTTCATTAACAGGAAGTTGGGCAGTGGTGAAACCCCTGACGTGTACTTGGCTGAGCTGCGACGCTTAGCCATGTTGTTTGGCGGGATGACTGACAAAGCCCTCGCTTGTGCTTTTGTGACCGGCCTGCCAGAGGGTGTTCGCCAGCTCCTAAGGGCTGGGTCGCGCCTGGAAACACTCGACTTGGAGCAGATTCTAGCGCGAGCAAGAGCAGTCCTCAAGGACGACGGCACTGTTGGGTCGTTATCGGAGGCGTGCTTCGGGGCTTCAACGACGCCGAGTGGGGAACCTTGCGCAGCTGCCGTGAACTTCAGGTGTTACACGTGTGGTGGCCCGAATCACCTCGCCAGAGACTGTCAAGCCCGCCACGCTACTGGTGCGGGCAGAGGTGCGAGAGGACGGCGCAGTCTGGGCCGCCCACGACGCAGGGGCAAGTGTTATGAGTGCGGTGCGGCCGGCCATTTCGCTTCGGCGTGTCGGGAAAACGAGAACGGAGAGGGCATCAGCGCCAGCCTCCTCTCACGACAGTCAGTAAAAGAGGTGCTGCCAAGTGCTGTGTTGAAAGTAGATGGAGTCCGACGTCGTGTGTTGGTTGACACAGGGTGTTCGCGCAGTGTTGCTCATGTCTCCTGTTGTAAGGCGTGGACGAGGAGCGATATTTGTTTGGTTACCGCAAGTGGGGATAAGTGGCAGTGCGAAGGAACGGGCGTGTTGCGACTTCAGTTACACGGTGGCGCTCGCGCAGATGTCTGTGTATGTGTGAGCACAGAGATGCCCCTTGGCTTCCCCTTTATTCTGGGCATGGACGGCATACGTGAACTCGGTGGGGTCACAGTTGATCCTCAGTGTGGAGTGCGTTTTGGAGTTGAGGACGTGATTTGTGCTGCTACAAACGTGGATCTGAAATTGGACGAACCTGACTTCACTGCCGGCTACGACCAGAGTGCGAACTGCTGGACTGCTGCATGGAAGTGGGCAGAGGGCAAGGAGCCCGGGGTCCTGCGGAACCAGGCGGCTGAGTATGCTGTGCCCCAAGACGCAAGGGAATCGTACGAGAAAGAGCTGCAGCAATGGATTGATGATGGGTGGCTGCTCCCGTATGACGAGCGGGTACACGGGCCGGCTAAGGGGCTGATTCCGCTGATGGCAGTCGTGCAGCGGAACAAGAGTAAGGTGCGCCCAGTAATGAACTTCCGGGAACTCAACACGCACGTCGACGCGTTTACGGCAGATTCAGACGTGTGCTCGGATAAGCTGAGGATCTGGCGGAGACAGGGTGCGAATGTGTGCATCGTGGACCTGACCAAGGCGTACCTGCAGATACGAATCCGTGACTCACTGTGGCCCTACCAGACAGTGAGCTTTAAGGGAAGGCGGTACTGCCTGACGCGGTTAGGTTTCGGCCTGAACGTGGCTCCGCTGGTAATGAGGGCGGTGCTGGATTGTGTCCTCTCACAAGACCCAGTCGTACGGAAGGGAACCTCTGCTTACATCGATGACATCCTAGTCAACGAGGACGTCGTCTCGGCCAGTTATGTGGAACAGCACCTGAAGAAATATGGACTGACTAGCTCCCCACACGTGAGGCTCGCTGAGGGTGGGCGAGCATTAGGTCTAAAGGTCTGGGGGGAGCAAGGAGATCTTGTCTGGAGGAGAGACAACGCCGTGCCAGATGTGCCGAAAATAATGACGCGACGGACGGTGTTCTCATATTGCGGCAAGTTAACAGGCCATTATCCAGTGTGCGGGTGGCTACGAATGGCTACGGCTTACGTGAAGAGGAAGGTGAATAACCTAACAGAAAAGTGGGACGACGCTGTCACTGACGGAGAACTAAGAAGGATGCTGGAGGAGACTGACGCCGAAGTCAGGAAGAATGACCCGGTTCGAGGCAAATGGAGTGTTAGGAGTGACGAGGCCAGGATCTGGGTTGATGCTAGTTCCCTTGCTCTCGGCGTTGCAGTTGAGGTGGATGGATGCGTCGTAGAGGATGCCAGCCAGCTTCGTAAGGACGATGCCACGCACATTAATATGGCCGAGTTAGACTCTGTCATCAAAGGACTTAATCTCGCGCTGGCCTGGGAATTTAAGAAGGTGGAGTTGTTAACTGACTCCTCCACGGTGCATCGCTGGATTACTGACGCGTTGACAGGAAGGAGCAGACTTCGTACAAAGGTGGCGAGTGAGATGCTTATTCGGAGAAGGATTGGCATCGTGACATCGATGGTGAAAGAATACGCCTTTCAGCTGACTGTGATACTCGTCCCGTCCAGCGGTAACAAGGCTGATAGTCTGACTCGTGTGCCACAGCGCTGGTTAAAGGCACATGTCCCGCACCCTCCTCCACCCACGCCGCCTACTCTCTCCTCTGTTTTGCAACCCATGTGTGCTGCCACTGCTGAAGTGGATGACAGTAAGATAGCGGAGATTCATCACGCTACAGGACATCCAGGTGTAAAACGAACCCTTTACTTTGTAAAGAGGGTACTTCCGACAGTCACCCGACGGCAAGTACACTCCATTGTGGCGGACTGCGAGACTTGTCATGCCATCGACCCTGCACCCGTTAAGTGGCGGAGAGGGAGCCTGGAGGTGGACGAGGTGTGGCAGCGGGTCGGCATGGACATAACTCATTTAAAAGGCAAGCCGTACCTGAGTCTCATCGACTGCGGTCCGTCAAGGTTCACGGTATGGCGACAGTTGAGGCTTCAAACCAGCGAGAGTGTTATTAAGCAGCTGGAAGCAATTTTCTGTGAACGCGGAGCGCCGGAGGAACTACTAACCGACAACGACACTGCTTTCCGCAGCAAGCTCTTTGCAAGTTTCGCACGACGGTGGAATGTCACATTGCGGTTCAGATGTGCGCACGTTCCTTCAGGGAATGGGATAGTAGAGAGGTGCCACCGTTCTGTCAAGGTTATTGCGGCAAGGAAGGGCTGCTCTGTGGAGGAGGCGATGTATTTATATAACTTGAGACCCCTGGATGATGTAGAGTCAGCAACTGCTCCCTCAAACCTGCTGTACCGGTACACTGTGAGAATACGCGAGGTGGGTCCTTGTACGCGTACTACAGAGGAAGACCTGGCAGGAAGGAGGCCGTATCATGACGGGGATAAAGTATGGGTCAAACCCCCCAACGCTCGCTGTGACACACGGTATGAAGCAGGCACGGTTACGAGGATGCTGTCAGACCATGCCGCCGAAGTCAACGGAGTTCCCCGTCATGTTAAAGACCTTCGTCCGCGTATTGGTGACGGTGTCGAGGACAGTACGGTGGAGGGGAGACACGATGATGACGAGCTCCTCATTCGGCTCCCTGTCAGAGTTGATGGCGGAGAAGAGCAAGACGCAGCTGATAACGATGAAGAAGGGGACGGCGACACGACAGCGGCAGATGCTGAGATGCCGAGGCGTTCAGAGAGGATCAGGAAGCTTAAAGAATGTTTCATTTGTAAATAAGTTGTACGCACGAGGCTTTGTGTGAGTGCGTGTGCATGCATGTGTGTGTTTCGTGATTTTTTTTATTTTTGTTGTAGAAAATGTAGCTACTATTATGTGAATGAGATTCAGGGGGGAGTGTTCTGTTCACTATATATTGTGCTTAATGTGTATGTATGGGCGTGTTGCGTAGTAGACAAGTGTATTGAATTATTTAACAAGGTAGCTAGATTCCGGCTCCCTTGTTCGGTGGTTCAGGCGGGACTGTGGTTCGGTGTGTCGTCAAGCCGGAGGTGAGGCCAGCGAGGAAACGTGAGGGAGGCGGACTTCCACCGCAGCTCTCGCCCTGACAACAGCACGCTCTACAGCCACACCGTCGCGACAGTTCTGCTGCATTGTACTCTACTTACTTACAGTATATTTATATATAAGAAGATTGAGTTTCCTTACTGCCCACTACTACAGAGTCAACACTCACAACCCACTCTGGCAGATCATTCCAGTTGTTCACCACTCGGTGGGAAAAGGAATATTTTCTGATGTTAAGCCGTGCTCTAGACTTGAATATCTTCTTGGAGCTCCCCCGAGTGATGGTATGTTCCCGCATCTTGAACAATGCCTCTGTGCATTCCTTGTCATATTTCCCACTTAAAATCTTGAATGTTTCAATTTGGTCACCACGAGATCTTCTGTATGCCAGGGTTGGTAGATTTAGTGTCCTCAGTCTTTCCTCGTAAGACAAATCTTTCAAGCGAGGCACTAACTTTGTTGCTCTGCGCTGGACATTCTCCACTGCCTCAATATCCTTCACCAGGTGGGGACACCTCACCTGGTTTGCATACTCAAGATGTGGTCTCACCAAAGCTGTAAACAATATTTTAAATAGTTCCGGCTCTAAATGTACAAATGTCCTTATGAGTCCCACAATATTGTTAGCTTTGTTAATCTTTTCAACCAGATGGTTGGAGAATGCTAATCTGTCATCAATGACCACACCAATATCCTTCTCTGCTTCAGTTCTTTCAATGTCCTCATACATACTATATCCATTATCCTCAACAGTAGTCTTCCCTATTCTCATATATTTGCTCTTGTTAGGATGGAAACTAAGAAGCCACTTCTCTTTCCAGCTCTTGAATTCCTCCAGATCTTCTTGCAGCTTAACACAATCCTCTATACCATTTATTATTCTAAATATCTTGGTGTCATCTGCATAAAGAAACACGTCACTTCCATTCCTGACCACATCAGGTAAGTCATTGATGAACAATACAAAGAGTATAGGACCCAACACTGAGCCCTGGGGAACTCCGCTGCTTACATTTTTCCAGTCGGATGCCTCGCCATTAACCATGACCCTCTGCTTTCTGCCGGTTAAGAAGCTCTGGATCCACCTTAATAAATTGCCCTTTATGTTATAACTGGATACCTTCTCCATTAGTCGTCCGTGTGGTACTCAGTCAAAGACCTTCATGAAATCAAGATATACGACGTCCACAGCCAAGCCATTATCAAGAGCCTCGGTCCAGGAGTCTAATACATTAATAAGTTGAAGCACTGTTGATCTACCAGATATAAAGCCGAACTGTTTATTACTAAAGAGCTTATTCTCTTTCATATGTTGCATAATTTCTTCCCTCAACATTGTCTCCATTACCTTACACAGAACACTGGCTAGGCTGACTGGCCTGTAGTTACTCGGATCACTTTTATTTCCCTTCTTAAAAATGGCAGTGACATTTGCAATCTTCCAGTCATCCGGTACCACACTTTCATGTAGTGAACTAGTAAAAAGTATATATATGGGCTCCAGTAGTTCTTTTCTCAACTCTCTAATTACTCTTGGATGTATATTATCTGGTCCAAGTGATTTGTTTGTTTTCAACCTCTGCAACACTTTCATAAGTTTATCCTTTGTTATAGATATGTTGTATAATCTTGATACGTATCTTGGTGCAGCTTGAGGTGAAACCCCTTGAGGCTCTTCAATGAACACACTAGCGAATTGCTCTGAGAGTATGTGAGCCTTCTTCTTATTTGTTGTAGCCCTTCTAATTTTCTCCGGATCTTGATATAAATCCCCAATACGAGACTTTATTCTTGTCTTTGATGACACATACTTCCAAAAAACTTTGGGATTATTTTTAACATTCTTGGCTACTTCTTTCTCCTTGGTTTTGATTGCATTCCTGGTCTCTTTCCTGACTTGATTGTTCAATCGTCTGTATTCTGTTTCAACATCCCTGTAGGAATCATGTGTGCTGCCCTCTTTCTTTGCCTTCTTAAGCCGCTCCCATAACGGTTGCTTTTACTTGATCTTTAACCATAACCATCTATTCATTGGTACACTTTCATTAGTCCTTTTACTTGTCTTTTTCTTTCCAACCTGTTTCTTGGGTATACACTCCTCAGCTACTTCCTGCATCTTACTGCGAAATTTGATCCAATTATCTTCTGTATTTGAATCCTGTCCAAGGAACTGTAGCCAATCTATATCTAGTTTTCTTTTCATCATTTCACAATCAGCCTTCTCATACATAAAAACATGTTTTATATTGCTGTCCTCCAGTTCTTGAACAGAGTCGCACAGAAATACAGGCATGATCACTTTTTCCTAGTGGACTGACCTCCTAACAACCCTTATAGCAAAACCCTGATATCCACATTCCAACCCTAAGTATATATATATATATATATATATATATATATATATATATATATATATATATATATATATATATATATATATATATATATATATTATATATGGCAATCACCACACATAAGTTCCCTTCCCATACCAATTAGCTCTGGTTCTGCCTCCAACCACACACATAATTATGTTGAAGTTCGTTAGGTACTTTATTTTATTTTTTTAAGTATATATAATTGCATTTCTGATGGAGAGAGAGAGAGAGAGAGAGAGAGAGAGAGAGAGAGAGAGAGAGAGAGAGAGAGAGAGAGAGAGAGAGAGAGAGAGAGATAATCTAAACAAAAAATTAACGTAACGTAATCTAACTTACATTTAATTTAGCTGTCTTTCTTGTGAGAATAAGTCAAAATATTACCTAACTAACAAAACAAAGTAATAAATACATAAAAACCTACATACAATACCCTAACCTCACTACGTATATATAATTGCTTCTATATTAATGTAACCTAACCAAACCTTAACCTACATTGACAAATAACTGAATCTTGTTTAAACTAAACTAAACTTTATTTTTTGAAGAGAATGTCTCACAGAAAACATTGAATATCTCACTAAATAAGAATTTGCGATGAAAATGTAATTAAGAAATCCTCAAAATGCATCAGGTAATGCTAAAATATAACCCTGAATTCTCTAGAGCGTTATAGTGAAGATGTAAAATAACATAAAATTGGAATCTAGAGAGGCCAAATTATGGAAATGAAACTGGAAACACAGACGCAGTTTATGTGTTCTATGTCTGGACAACTCCACTCACAACACACACACGCACGTAAAGGTTATTATTTAATTCAGGTATCTGCGTATGTGTTATAGTAAACTTGAGGGGCTACAAAGAAGCTTCACAGCTCATATAACACTACCCCAATCCACCCAAATTGAACAAGAACACCAAACAATTGGGAAAGACTGAAGGAGTGTCAACTATACTCAGTAGAAAGAAGGCTGGAGAGGTATCTGATTATCTATGCCTGGAAAGTCCTTGAGGGGCATATAACACCACCCAACACAGAACCGATCCACCTTGCAACACAAAAACCAACACTAGCAAGAAATGGGAGGAAGTGTGCACAACTTCACCTGCCATCAGCCTGCCGTGGCCTTGCCTCAACTAATTTCGAGGGAGCAACACTGCTCTGTTGAGGTAGAAGCGCTTCAAGGTCAACCTGATCAGAGTTCGTTAATTATTACGTGAAATATATGTCATATACCTGTTCCAAGGTGCAGGGAGTTCTAATAGGTACTTGACTGGTAAGGGGAATTCTTGTGGCAGGTAACAGGACGTTGAGAAGCAGGCTGAATAACTAGCTGTAACTTCATTTTGGAGTTTGGACAATGGAGTCTGGGACAGTTGAACACGGAACGGAACGGAAAGCTCTGAGCGTCACTCGGTAGATGGCGGACCAGGCGTAGCTTAAATCAGTTTTCTATGAAAAGAAAATTACTTCTTTATATTCGATTAGTTAATATTCGTTTACAATTAAAATTAAACTCCATATCTTAAAGTAATTAACTTAACTAGCTTCCCTTACACAAGCTTCTATTAAGAAAGATGATGCAATATTTCCTTATATGAGGTAATCACAGAGTTTTGCGCCAAAATTCCAGCTGAGATATCAAGTGATCAAAAATTTTCCCATATATTATACAAAGAATCAAATTCATTAGCTTAAATAGTAACACTTTTTCTACACCAAAATTAATTCTGTATAAGCTGGTAATAATTTAATATCTCAATAATCAATGATTAGTAATCAAATGTAAGAAAAATTCTTAGAAAGCTACCCCAAAGACGCCACCCTCTCCTCCTAGCCGTACGTACCACAACTACCATGCCTCATAAGTGCAATTCAAAGTCACATTGAGGTATATTCATGATATATACCGGCCATCTCCAGATACCGCCTAACCAAAATGCATCTTATGTCTCACTTAATATATAATTCCATGCTTTCTAATCGTCTCATAAAATACATATATCATTTTTCTTACCAGTTCATGCCTCTATAAGGTATTTGTATGTTGATATCATGTATATTAACGTCCATTCCCACTGCCTCTGCGTCCCCCCAATACCGCCTGTTCCACCCACCCAGGCCAACTTATTTAGATCTTTTAGTTAGTTTATAAGTTAGTTTATACATTAGGGAGTATGTGTTAGCTATTACAGATTACAAGGTGAATGTATAACTCAAGGAACTATCTTCAAAGGGCTTGACACGACAAGTCGCTCTCTTTCTCTATCGTATTTTCTCTCGTCGCACTCAATTTTATCTTCTCATTATTTACCATATTAATGGCTTTATACCTTTGTTGAGCGGTCAAATATGTAGTATCAATATGGCATAACATTGTATTAATAGGAAAAAGCCGTAGGCATGATTTAATATGTAAAAAATACTAGTTCTAATACTATGGGTCTCTCTTTCTATCGCTTAATTTCTCCCTCAACTCTCGTCTCTCATCTCTCTTATCAATTGCATCTACCGTCTACCATATCTTGTCTACAATGTCTTAAACCTATTACTATTATTATTATACCTTCTCTCATGTTTTTCTTTAAATTCGTCCAGGTAAATTGTTTTTCGATAGGTTAGCGTGATTCATTTTTTCCTTGTATTTTTGGCTTGAACAAGTTGCCGGAAGTTGATATATAATACATGATATTCTACAATCTTAATTTTATCTGACATGTAAGTATTAATCTCGGAAGAACACGCTACCTTAATATTAACAAATTTTCTCCCATAAAAACACTCGATAATTTGTTTGCACGTAGCTACTCGTAAATATATCTTAATACTAACTTGATATTGTATAGATAAGATAACTAATGCAAAGAGTAGTGATTCTAATCTATATTTGATGTATAAGTAGTAAGTTAGAAGCTGATATAACGCAATATCTATTTTTTGGGGGAAATTTAAAGGGTCTTGAAATATGGAAATACCGTGTTTGCATGTCTTGACTCATGTGTATTTTTTTTTCCTAGGTTAACACACACACACACACACACACACACACACACACACACACACACACACACACACACACACACACACACACACAATTTAATTATTACCGCTCGGCCGAACCTGTGGATAACTCGAGAAAAACTATACCTAACTTAACCAAACTTATGGTTGTATGTTTATATATATAAGTGTATGGCTGTATGGAGGCTGTCAGTAGTATTGTCTGTTCAACTGTATGTATGTCTGTGTAACGTTTGTCTGTGTCTGTATAAATGTGTTTACTGTTTAGTAATATTTCAGGTGGAGAGAGAGAGGGAGAGATTTAACCTAACCTACAGCTGTATGTTTGTGTATGTCTTATGTGTTTGTGTGTGTGTGTGTGTGTGTGTGTGTGTGTGTGTGTGTGTGTGTGTGTGTGTGTGTGTGTGTGTGTGTGTGTGTGTGTGTGTGTGTGTGTGTGCGTGTGTGTGTGTGTGTGTGTGTGTGTGTGTGTGTGTGTGTGTGTGTATATAAATGTGTTTAATAATATTTTAGGTGGAGAGTAAACTTTTTGACATGAATACAAACACACCTTTACTCTCTCTCTCTCTCTCTCTCTCTCTCTATATATATATATATATATATATATATATATATATATATATATATATATATATATATATATATATATATATATATATATATATATATATATATATATATAAATTGTTGCGGGCCCCGCCCGTCACAACAACATCGTCTAGGGAAGACGAGAGTCAAGCCCAACAGAGGAATGAAGATTTCCTAAGAGGGAGAAGGAAGAATGTTAGGAGGGGGGTGAGGAAGAAGGCTACGCTGAGGCTATGACATTCGTTGTAGGCTCTGCCAGTGACATTGGTGTCGTCTGGAGAGGGTGAGGGTTCGGCCCAATAGCAGTGGAGTGAAGCCTCTCTGAGGAAAGGAGTATAAAGGCATGCTAGGGGTCTTTGAGGGTGTGTGGTTTCTACATCTGTAGAAGTGTGTGGCGAGAGGCGGGAATTGGAGTGTGTTTTGTGTCAGCTGTATGCGGCGAGACATGGAAGAGGCTTGCATCTCTTGTGTTAGAAGGGAGGCAAGGAATGTGAAGATAAAGAGAAGGGAAGTATTAGCCTTACGAGGTTACGAGACATGATAGCGGGTTACATCTTTGTGTAACCAGCCCACGTGGTCCCCCAGCCAAGACCAGACGTGGAAGTAGAGAGAGGAAATGCGCGAGAAGTGCATTTCAAGGTCACGTAGCCAGGCGTGACGGGAGAGTGAGAGAGAGAGTTGCCAGCGAGTTTTGGTTAGGCTTTTAATTTAATTTCGGATCTTCTCATTCTCCTAATTATCCTGACTTTCCCTCTTTCTTCTTTGTGTTGCAAGGTATCCTATCTTGTAGACAATTCCTTTCTGCATCTTCTCGTATGTTTGTCATTGTTCTGTGTTGCTTATGAGCGGGGCAGTAATTTTGTGAAAGAGAGTCTTATTAGGCTATGTTTCGAGACGGCGCGGTGTGGGGGGGAACCCGGCGTGCTCATTGTACGACATGGCATCTCAGTTTGGGGAGCTGCGAGCTTGATGAGATGCCGTGAGAGAGAGAGAGAGAGTTACCCGCTAGCCGTCACCAAGAACACCTCGCGCTCTGAGCTCCCCACAAATTGGCATTATTTTGTCTGTAACCTCCTCATATTTAAGGGAGTGGGTTATTCGACCGGCCTATTAGATAAGGGGTATATTTGTGTAGCTAGACAGTAAGGTCCTGTCTGTAGAGAAAACGGTTACAAGCCAGAGCACTGAGACGAGTGTGGTGACAGTATAATTAACACCTAGCTAGCGGTGAATTCCACCTATAATTTTGTCAGACTGTTCAGTCTCGTGGAAGTAGTTTCGGCGTTGTCTGCGTTGTCGGCGTTGTCTGCTTTGTCGGCGTTGTCTGCGTTGTCGGCGTTGTCTGCTTTGTTGGCGTTGTTTGCTTTTTTCGGCGTTGTCTTCCTTGTCCCCATTGTGAGAGAGAGAGAGAGAGAGAGAGAGAGAGAGAGAGAGAGAGAGAGAGAGAGAGAGAGAGACAGAGCCTATCATCTGGGGCCTCTTGTTTGATAACACAGACGAGGAGTAATCCCGTCTTAGTGTTAATTAATTACGACTCATATAACGCACTGTACGGAGTCCCCTCGCAGGAGGCTACTTTGCAGGGTGTTATTAGAGTCGAGAGGAATTATTATTCAACCAGAAGTGGGTGGAAAGACACCTTGTGGGCGGTATTCTGGTTGGAGCGATAGTTCCTGGTCTAGGCACTGTAAGGTCGTGCTCACTGTAAGTTTCTTTAGAATGTAAGGAGGAGAAAGTGGTTACTACTGGGAGATTCCTTGTTCTTTGGAGGGTTAAAAGAACTGGCGACCTCTTAACGTTAACGGGGTGGCTGTAGGTGCTGTGTTTGGGGGCTAAGAGTGCATAGGTTCTTTAACCAGGCACTTCTTGTTTAAAGCCTATTGTCCAGCCACCGGCGTGTGGCCCTCGGAGTGACTAGTCCTACGGGATAGTCGACTTTCCTTGTCCTTTGGTGGGTTAAAAGGACGTATAAACATCAGCACTACAGTTCGTACACGCCCGTAACGTGGTTGTGACTGGGTTGTTCATAAGTGGAAACCCGTCACTAGGGCATAAGAACTGTGTCCGTTACGGTGTGACCGTAACAATATATATATATATATATATATATATATATATATATATATATATATATATATATATATATATATATATATATATATATATCAAAACACATAATTAATATATAAACAAATCTTTTAATCATATTTAAATTCCCCGCCTTGGCAGCCTCTAGTATGCTGCCATCTTTGTAAACAACACGGTGCTTGGGGAGGCTGAGAGGAGACATTATTACCTGTAGCTGACCTGTAATTAAGTGGTAGGTGATGTCTCTTTGTACCTGGGTCTGTGTGGCACTGTGGCATCCTCACACACACCTATAAGGGCGTGAGTGCCATGAAAGGGGGAGAAAAAGGGAGATGAAACGAGTCTCCCTGAAGCATCTCATATTATTTACTTAGCTAGTTCTGGATTAATATCTGCAGTCTGGGTCCCAAGGAGGATTTGTCCTTCCCTCAGTTTTCCATAAAATTGGTCGTTCTTATGTTCTTGTTGTCTGGCCAACGTGGTCAGACCTTGCATTTGCTGGACACAAGAAATTTGTTTGTCTCTGAGACTCAGGTTGTTTTTGGGATTGGCGATCTGCTGAAAACTTCCCTTCCTGGGGTCCTTCTGTCAAGGGTGGTCTTTAAGGCTTACCCGCATGACAACTGCTTATGCATTGTGCACACCTTTGAGCATTATCTAGATAGGACAACGACCTTCCAAGGAGCGCTTACAGGGTTTTTCTTGACGACACGACCTCCAGTACGGTTGGCCTCTCGTGATACTTTGCGTCGTTGGGTGAGAGATGTGATGGGGGCTGCTGGCATTGACCTTACTATATTTTCTCCCCATTCGACTAGGTCTGCATCGTCCAGCAAGGCGGCCCTGGTTTTGCCATTATCCATGAGTGTCTCCACCATTGGTTGGGCCAGGGAGTCAACCTTTACGCAACACTACCAGAAGCCCATCGCTCAGCATGGACAGTTTGCGAAGGCAATTTTGTCATATAATGTTTGGCCTTTTCTTCTGCTCAGGGTTTAATGTGAGGTTTCTTTAACCCCATTTTTGGTATGGGTGATGGGTGATTTTTCTTTCCATGTTCCTGTGGGACTGTGTTTCACAATATTTTTGATAATTGTTATTGTTTTCTATCTTCTGAATTACAGTGTTGTGCTTTACTTTGTTTCTATGGATTTTCTTTTTCACGGCTCCATACTGACCCTTTTTCTGAATTTTGTGTGATTTGGTAGGTTTTAGGAACCTCTCTAAAGCTCTCATTGGGTACCGCTGTGACGTCAGTTAAATATTGTGACGTGAAATTGTAAGATTAAACGAGTACTTACCAAGTATGAAGTTTGCTCGTAATTTCACGAACATTTAACGACGTCACAGTGGTGCACAATGCCCTCCCTCCCTGCCCTATCTATTCACGGAGCTCACTTTGGGGCATGGGCTCTCAGCGGTAGTTGGTGGCTGCTTCCTAAAACCTACTCTCTAAACGGACTGATGGTGGATTGGTAATAGAGCGTCTCATTGTGCACCACTGTGACGTCGTTAAATGTTCGTGAAATTACGATCAAACTTCATACTTGGTAAGTACTCGTTTAATCTTACAATTATGGGTAGTTTCTCTCTCTCTCTCTCTCTCTCTCTCTCTCTCTCTCTCTCTCTCTCTCTCTCTCTCTCTCTCTCTCTCTCTCTCTTGTTATTAATATTATATTGAGTTTTTCTTCCTATTTGTGTTATCTAAATCTACCTGTCAACTGCTTTACTTACAAGGCAGCTGCCTGGAGGAACAATATCTCTAGTGACACCAAATATGACATGGGATTCAATTAGGTTTCCTTTAACCCTTTCACATATTGGCTCTAAAACTTAAACTGGTTCTCATCAAATACATTTATTTAACAATCTTAATCACATTTTTT